>LOJH01022690.1:0-19801 GCA_001685095.1 Ellobius talpinus
CTCGATTTTTAACCGGAATCCGCCACGGTTCTTCGTTCTGGTCTTGCTACTCGGCTGTTGTCTTCACCTCCACCCGGTTATTTCTGCGCCTGGTTCCCCTCCCCTTCGCGGTCTCGTCCCCCCTCCACCCCTCCTCTCGGTGATTTCAGGCTCGCTCCCTTTCCCTTTGTCCCCCCTCTTCACTTCTCCTTTCCCGAGTTCCACCCCCCACCGTCCACCCCAGCTTTCCCAGGCCTCCTGCTCGGCGTAGCGTCCGAGACCTCCGTCCTGGTGAGGGGTGAGGGGTCGTTCTTCTGCATTCAGTGCCCATGACCGTGGCCTAAGTGAAGTGAAGGGCACTCTCCTGTCCTCCCTCTTGAAAATACGCGGCTCCTGTTAACCCCTGCAGCGCAGTCGGGTGCGGGGACAGCCGGTGACTCGAGGGAGCCACAGTGGTTAGGCTTCTTGAGCAGAGAAAAGAAAGCTGGAACCAGATGACGACCCCCAAGGCCGTGTTAGTGTTCCTTGGCATCCTTCAGGGGCCAAGCAACAGGCTCTCAAAGCGTTTTAAATGTCTTCCAATGTAGCCCTTCTGAGAGCGAGAGTTTCGTCAGAACCGAATTTTCTCCAGAGTCTGCCCACACGAATAGACAGTGCGGTGATGGCTTTGAAGTGTTTGTTTTGGAGGGTAGCTAAGTTGTTGGGCTTTGAAAAAATAAACACAAGTGTGGAATTAGGACATACCCGATTAAAAATATTCAGGCCATAAAATTAGATTATTTGGGGTTGGACATGGTGATTGCAGTAATTTGGGGGAGTGTTTGTATGTCTTTACCAGCGCCACCTTTTTGGTCTTTGTAATGCATAAACCATTTTCCACTCATTAGGCTCACTTGAGCCATCTTTACCGACCAGAGTCCAGATCGGAGAACGATTTCTCTGATCAATTAAATATACATGTACTGGCATTCTCGAAATAAGACTAGTTGCTTTGAAACATAAAAGATCTGTGTTCTCCACGTTCCTGGTGGCCTTCGGTATTTGAAATGGAGAAAATTCCGCTGGAGTAGATTCTACCTTGCATATGGTTGTCGGACCTGGAAGCAGGGCAAGAACAAATGCTATCTTACAGTGAAAATCTTCCCTTTAGAGTTATTCTGAAATAACAGCGGGCCTGCCTCTGTGGTTTCTAATTTGTGCGCTTGTCCTGGAGCCACGAACTTTCTCCTGGTCTGTTAATTGCTTGTTATTGACTTTATCTTGAAAGTTGTCAAAACAAAATAACAAAATAGCACTTTGAAGTAGTTCTTTATACTGCAGTTTCTTTTAAGTTCATAGGTTTACTTGGTGGGTCTGTGAGCTTTAATCTGAAAAGTGGTTTGCAGAGCTGAGAGGGAGTCATCTTTTAATCTCAGGTGCTTAGTAATTAAGAGGAAAACTGAATGACTGCAAAGTACCAAGCTTTTAATTCTGTGACAGTTTGGCTGCCCATTATTGTGTTTCTTTTTCACATTAATGTAGTTTGGAATGCAGGCAGTTTTATCTGTTGGGCCATCCTGCAAGCTTCAAACCAGTGCATTTTTGCATATTCCTGTCCAGATGAAGGAATTCTTAGTTTGCTTGAACAACCTTTTCAACTCTTTCCACTGGTAATTGTATTACCATCTAGGGCTGCAGTTCAGTGAAAGATTGCTGAGAAAAGGCACCTGAAGCTTCTTTTTGTGTTTCAGAAAACTTGATTCCACTAATATTTGGCTAATCGGCTCTTTTGCCCTGGCGGTTTGCTGTGTGACATTAGCTGTGCTCGAGGGATGGGAGGTGTGCACAGGGGAATGTCAGATGTTCTTCATTGTGCTCTGTGCTTTCACTTAGAGCCGACCTGTGCGCCCTTGTAATTCTCTGTCCTGTTTACCGTTTACACATTTCCCACGTCATCAGTTATCATCATGATGTCTTTTGCAAGACTATTACTGAATGAAATTCCCTTAAGGCCTGAGTGCTCAGCACTGCCTTGCTTGCTCAGCAGGGCATACTGGCTCATGCTTCCTCCCAGGAGCTAAGGGTCTTCTCTGACTGTGCTTACTGAGCTCAGATTGAACAGTAGGAACAAAATGAAATGCTTATTTTGAAGAATTCAAATTCTGTACATATTTTATATCCCAGTCCCCACCTCCACTTAAACTCTATTGACTAGGGAAAAGACTGATAGGAATCTGTTGTCTTAGTGAATTTAATAAGTCACAGGCCAAATTTGCGTTTGTACTTTATAGCTTACCCAGCATACCCTTTTTCTCCTAGAGAACCATGGCGTCTGGCAGTACTACCGCCAGTGAGGAAGAGCGGAGTCTCCGGGAATGTGAGATCTATGTCCAGAAGCACAACATCCAGGCCCTGCTAAAGGATTCGATTGTTCAGTTGTGCACAGCTCGACCCGAGAGACCCATGGCATTCCTTCGGGAATACTTTGAGAGGCTGGAGAAGGTAAAAAATAAATGAGGGGAGATGTGTGATGACCATGGCAGTTGTTGTTAGCTTTAAAGTGTTGCTGATTGTGCCTTTTGGGAGAAGAGGAATTATGACCAAGGGAAGTCTAACAGAAATTCTAATTAGTATACAGTGAAGGATTTCTTAGTAATTTTAATCAGCATCTATCACAAATTGAATCGATATTGTTTGTTTGGCTATTAAAGGGTTTCCAAATGGTTGGTTTTGACTATTTTAAATAATATTTAAAATTGACTTTCCCAGGTAAAGTCATTCAAATGTGGTATGACAGGCATATGAATTGGGAAATAGTTAAAAGGAGTTAGTGCTTTTCAAGAAAGAGGCGAGCTTCTAGTTTCTCCCGCCCTTAAAGCTACAGTCACATCTGCATCTAGCTTGGGGTGGTGTGATCAAAATAAATCCTGAGCTTCTGTTTATTGTTAGATAGACGAGTCAGCTCTATGTTGGGAAGGTAGAGATTGGTAACTGTCAGTTTTACATAGTTATAATTTTCGTTAGTACTTGTTTCCCAGAAAGTATGCAATTTGATTTTTTTTATTCTGTGTTGTTGCATCTGTATTTTGTGTGTGTCATTGTGACTCACAGGCACATAGGTTGTACATTTTTTCTTTTAAAAAAAGATTTACTTATTTTTATGTGTATGAATATTTCGCCTAAACGAATGAATGTGTGTACATTACGTGCTTGCCTGGTGCCCACCACGGTCAGAAGATCCCTTGCAGCTAGAACTGTGAATGGCTCTGAGCCAGCATGTGGGTTCTGGGAACTGAACCTGAGTCCTCTGCAGAGAGCAGCAAGTGCTCCTAACTACTGAGCCTTCTCTTCAGCCTACAGGAAGTACATTCCTAAGCAGAATTGCAATTTTGCATCTTGGATCTTCTACGCCCTTTCCTCAAGAGATGATGTGTATAAAAGTTTGGTTCACCCAATGTGATCAGTAGTTGGTTTGATTTGCTTCTGTAAATTGTTGGGGGTGAATGTGCCACTTTGCTATGCATATTCAAGTTTTGAAGAGGTTCAGTATACTGGGACTCATTTCTCTGATAGCATGTTTAATAACTGACTGTATAGTAGAAATAGCTGCAATATTCACATTGGTTTGGGCAGTTTCTTACTGTTGAAGTTTCTACGTAAAAGAATATGCATCTGAAGAAGTATTTGAGTAGCCAGTAAGCAGGTATTTTACACTATTTCCTTGGAAACCTTTAAAATGCTATTGTTCAGAATGATTAGACTGAGGGGAAGAAAGGAAAACTGCTAAGAAGTCCCTCTGAATACAGTCTTGCCACCTTGGGTTTGTAGTAGAAATACCGGCTTTCTCTTACTTAAGCAATCACTAAATAATAGACATACTTGCCAGGAGTGTGCTCTATTTTGAAATCAAGCGTGTTCCTGGAGATCTGGTTCTGAAATGGGTCATGGTAAGGCGATCCCTCTTCTTTGGACATCAGTAGAATCAAATGAGAGGATTAAGTCGGTGAGACATTAAGTGCCTATCTTTTTATAGGAAGTGTTGAGTGCATGACACTAATTTCAAAGCTTGGATTTACCACAGGAGTGTTTAAGGACCAACCAAGGTGGAAAGCCACAATGGTTATTGTAGTTTTTCCTTGGATGGGATTTTAGAATTAATGTGCATGGACCTTCCTCAGTAAGGTACATTATAAAACACCTTTCTTCTATGTTGAGGTTCTTTGTCGACTTGCCAGAGTTGAATATGTATATAATATTCCACTTTGTTTTTTAATTAACTGGATTGTTGACCTTTTAACAAAGTTGTTATTTCATACATCATGTGTTAATTTTTATGTCTTGAAAATGAACTCACATTCTTATCTCCTTCCCTATTAACTAGGGGTTATGTTTCCGGAACCTGCAATGACTTCAGGAGAAATAAAAAGAATAGAGTTAGTCAATGGAGACAGCTCCGCTTTAGTTCAGACTGTTGTGCCTGGAGCCTGAGTCCTCTTATGTCTGTATTTACTAGGACTTTGCCTTTCTGCTGGATAAGAGGCGTTGTATCTACTACTGTTGAATGCCTCTTGTTTACTAAATACTGTGAAGTACCACACACAGACACACACAGACACACACGAGAGACACAGAGAGAGTCTGTCTTTCCCATTAGTTTAGATGTGTAAGCTGGTATTGATACCATTTTGCTGAGGCAGCAATTGAATCTAAGGAGAGTTAAATCATAGCCGTGATCCTAGGAGTTAGGTATTGCAGCCACGACACGTATGTAACCCTGGAATTTCAATGCATTTCTTGGTCATGTGCCTATCTTGTCTTTACTTTGTGTATCTTGTTCTGTGTCTGAGTGGAAAGAACAGCCATTATCTAGGGCTTGTTGATCTCAAGGCAGAGAAAGAATAGAAATCCAAGGCCTCTAGAGGCAAACCACAGTCGCGTGCATGGTATGACATGTCCACTTAGAAACTGTGGCCCAAGCAAATCCTGTGCCCAAGCCTCAAGTCTTGGGGTGGGAAACTTGTCCACAAAGAAAGAAGAGAAGGGCAGGGAAAAACAGATTCTTAGGAAAATGTATTAAAAGAGTTGTGGAAACAAATTTGAACCTAAGAGTTGAGAGTTTTAAGCTCAGTTTAGTGCAGAGCGAATGCAGTAGTTAGGAAAATTACTTACCAGTAAATAGATTCAGAGCTAAGAGAGAGATGCACAGCTGACTGACAGTAGCAGTGAGGCTGTAAAAATGTGTCATTGTACATACTAGAAATTGATGATCTCAGTAATGTCGGGGTCATCGAGATTAGGTTACATTCAGATTGCTGTTTTATAGACTCACTGGAATCCACAAGACTTAAAGTCAGAATGTGTTTGTTATTTTAGAATTATCTTTAAAATTTGGTTAACTATAATACAGTCCCGAATGATACCTCATTTGTGAGGCATGTATGTGTAGTAAGTGTATAACGTCTGTGCATGTAGTGTGTGTTAGCGGGTGCATGTGTGTGTATGCATGCATGTAGAGGTCAGAGGTTGATGTCAAGTACTCTCTATCTTTCGAAGCAGGAGCTCTCACTGAATTTGGAGTTCACTGATTGGCTAGATGGCTAGACTGGCTGATCCAAATGCTAAAGGGATCTGCTTGTCTGCTAAGATGTGTGTACACACGCTTAAGTCTTGGGGATCTGAACACAAGTCCTCATGCTGGCCTGTCAGGCCTTTTACCACCTCAGCCATCTCCCTAGCCCTCATTTGTGAATTTTTAAATGAAAATTTTCTGAAATGACAATGACTAGTTTGAGGTGTAGATCTTTTTTCAGTGCTTTTATACTCGAACTTAGGTGAGTTTTGTAGTTCTGTGCTAATATGGAATAGGAAGGTCTTCTTAGTTACAAGGATTACCTGAATGAAATGAGAAGAATTTTCTAAAATGTGCAAAGTTTTAAATGAGTCACAGACCAGAATTGTGCCAGTATAGAAGGGTTCACAATGACAGGTCTTCCTCGCCCGTTATTGCCTCTGTGTATAGCCAGTGTTCTGGAGGTAATCTCTGGGCGTTTACAGATGCATTCATTTCTAAAAGAGTGGTTTATTTTTTCTTTGTGTATGTGTGTTTGTATGTGTCATGTAGGTAAGTATGTGGAGGACGGAAGACAGCCTTTGGGTCCATTCCTTAGTAGCCATCCGCCTTGTATTTTTGAGACAGGTCTCGCCTTGGCCTGGATCTTCAGTGAGCTGGTACTGTCTCCTCCCCAGTGCTGGGGTTACACGTTTGTGCCATGTCTCTTTTTCAAGGGGGTTTGGAGGGTGTGACTCAGGACCTCATGCTTGCTCAAGCATCTGACTGCCTGAGCTAACTCACTGGCTAACACAAGGGTGATACCCAATTGGGCTAACACAAGGGTGACACCCAATTGTATGAGTACAGTGTAACCATTGCCACTGATCTTCATTTTGTTTTTTTCCAGTGTTTATTTTGAAAAACAAAAACCAAAAAAACTAATCAGAAATGTTTCTGTATAGATGTCATTTCACACATAAGCTTGTTTAAGACTTCCAGAAGCAGAATTACTAGAATACTAAGTAAATGTACTTACAGTAAAATACACTCATGATTATCTTTTTGTTGATAATTCTTCACTAGAGCTCAGGCTCTGCTAGTACCTCAGTAGTCACAGTTCTTGCCTTCTTTTGAGATGTATGGAGTCCTTGAATTGATCTGTTTGCCAGAGGCAGGGTAGGAATGTAGGAGACAAGAAATGACTATCTTAGGGTGTCCTCCTCCTCCTCCTCCTCCTCCTCCTCCTCCTCCTCTTCCTCTTCCTCCTTTTTTGTGTATGTTACTTTTATTCTGAATAATTTGCTTACTGCTATCTTATTTTATTCCCTTCAGGCCCAAGAACTTTTTTAGTAAGAGGCCGAGTAGATAAGAAGTCCTTGTCACTTTTCATGTGACTTGGCTCAAGAAGCACCAATGGCGTTGCCGCTAATAAAGTGTGCTGTGGGACCCTGCCTGAGTAGCTGTGCTGGAGTGATTTTTCTGGGATTTTACTTTGTTGTGTGCTTCACCTCACCACAACTGACCTGTTTGTTCTTTTGTTGGTATTGGAGTAGGTTTGAAGTGAGCTGGGCTGTCACTGGGATTTGAGGGTACCAGCTTTCAGATTCTGAAAAACTACTTTCTTTCAGGAGGAGGCAAAACAGATTCAGTGTCTACAGAAGAGTGGGGCGCGCACCGACTCCAGGGAGGATGAAATCTCTCCTCCTCCTCCCAACCCAGTGGTGAAGGGCCGTCGGCGCCGTGGTGCTATCAGTGCTGAGGTTTACACAGAGGAAGATGCTGCATCCTATGTTAGAAAGGTAGTTTTGGTGTCTACATGCTGGAAGCTGTTTCTGAGGCCCACCTTGTTGTCAGCTCTGTTCCTTTGATGAGTACATATTCTATTTCAAAGAAAGACAAAGACACAGTTGTTAGCACTTGGGAACAGACGTAATAGCTCCTCAAGAGAAAGTGGTGATTATAAACCAGTAATTGCATTTAGGCATTGCCGAGTCCCATGCTTGCCGCAGAAGTGGGCGATACTCCTTTTTCTCTTAGTTCATGCTGTCAGCCTGGTTAGGGTAAGGGTATGACACCGTGTAATTCATGTTTTGGCTTTTAACCTTTATCCTACAAGTTGCATTCATCCTGATCCACTCTTCCTCATAGCTTGCCAACATTGAGTTAGGTTTTGTGAAACCAACAACACTGCATGATTACAGTTCACAAAATGATTGTTGTAAAATACTTAGTTTTGCCTCAGAATAATGATTTTGGTCTAGGTGTCTTTGGTTTAACTTGGAATTTTGTTAACTTGGAATCAGGTACTGACCTTTGAATATAAGCCTGGCTCTAGGCAAGGGGATTAATCAGTATTTATTGAGTACTTTGTGAATCATACAGGTGTGTTGTAGTGAAAATATTTAACTCAAAATAGCCGGGTTTAGAGACCATTATGTGGCATGGTGTTTAATTGAAATGCAAGATGCACACATGAAATGTCTTTGGTTTCCAGGTTGTCATTTCGCCTTTAATATTTTTCTAGGTTATACCAAAAGACTATAAGACAATGGCTGCTTTAGCCAAAGCCATCGAAAAGAATGTGCTGTTTTCACACCTTGATGATAATGAGAGAAGGTGGGTGCAGGTACTGGTTACACTTTTCCCAGTGCGGTGGTGGTACCAAACTTTTGTCATTGTTGCAAGTTCTAGGCCCAACTGACAAAACTGAGACTCTGAGAGCTTTAATGCTAAGGTTGTTTGAAATCTGTAGATGAGATCTGCGAAGTCTAACCCAGGCCTCTTCTGTCCTGCAGTGACATTTTTGATGCCATGTTTCCAGTCTCCTTTATTGCTGGAGAGACGGTTATTCAGCAAGGTAAGCGCTGCTGTGTACTGTGATTATAGGAAAGGAGGTGAGATGAGGCACGATCTTTTTGTTTTATTGGAGTCTGTTTACCTAATTGGACTTTGCATTTTCTTCTTTATTAAACAATTCTCTAACTTAAAAGTAATGCTTTCTCTATGGGATTAGTATCTCTGATAACTTCACTATTAAAGATGCCTATCTTGTCATTGTATTTTGTACAGAATTTCAGAACAGTAAGTCACATGTTCTTTTTATTGGTTTTAAGATTAAATAAATAAGCAAAACCACCCACAGTCTGCGTCATATAGCCCATCTGTTACATGGTTCTGTGCCTCCTACAGAATCTTAACCATTTTTGCCCATGTAGACTAACATGAATCTTACCTGTTGAATATTTTCTTGTTTTCTTAACATTTTCATGAATCTTCATAAGCCAAATCTTTCCCCATTTTGTGGCAGCCTAGCCTTTTGTTGTTGTTGAGTTGTTTGTTGTATTTGTACATTCTATAGCAGTTAACTTTTATGTGTAAGTGGCTTAACATTTTTAAAATGACGTTTTATTGATTTATTTTGTCTATATGTATGTGCACATGTGCATGTGTGCTACAGCCTTGATTTGTGGAGCTCAGAAGACACCTTGAAGGAATTGGTTTCTCCTTCCTGCATGTGGGTCCCAGACATCAATCTCAGCTTGTCATATGTGGCAGTAGATGCCTTTAAACACAGAGCTATCTCATGGCTCCCATAAGTGGCTTTATTAAAAGTACAGTTTTAAAAGGTACTGGGAGATGACCAGAAGGAGTGATTAATTTCATGTCGGTCTTTTGAAAAAACCTTGCTTGTTTTTCCCTTAAGTTCAGTCACTTAGCATTCACCCATACGTTTACTATTTTGTTAATTTGACTGTTTTGTTAATGATCTGACTTTTTACTCTCTTCCAGGTGATGAAGGGGATAACTTCTATGTGATTGATCAAGGAGAAATGGATGTAAGATTTAATAATAGCAAAAATATGTTGATAATTTTGATTTTTAACTTTTAATTTTTAAGCAATAAGCACAATGTTTGCAAGGGTAGATGATTATGGCCTTGATAAGTCAATACCCTCAACAGTTGTCAAGTATTTTTTTGACACAAGCTTTTTATAGATGGCTTGCCTGTCCATACATATCATTCACTACTTTCACTGGGGTAGCAGTTGAAAATGCATGTATCCCGTGGTGTAAAGAGAGCTCAGGGCTCCACTATGGGATAGTACAGCTTTTAAAATTCCTGTTTTTTTTTTTTTTGNCAGTGAAAGGAGGATAAAAATCACCTCTGTCTCATAGATTATTAGAAAATTCAGTGACCTAATACAAATACACATAAAGCCCCAGCACATCTTTCTGTAAATGTATGTCATTTGATACTAATGGTGTCTGAACATTCTCCTTGGCATCTGCTAGGGTACCTGTATCAGATCATTTAACTTGTGAACTGTTAGTAGTTTTGCTCTGCTCTGTTCTGCAGATGTATAGTATGCATGCTCTTGTTTAAAACAGGTTCAGAAGTCTTCCTTCTGGAAAAGTCTGAGAACTAACATTTGTATATGTAGATAGAAACACTTTTTTGCTGTCATTTTTATTTTAGGTCTATGTCAATAATGAATGGGCAACCAGTGTTGGGGAAGGAGGGAGCTTTGGAGAACTGGCTTTGATTTATGGAACACCTAGAGCAGCCACTGTCAAAGCAAAGACAAATGTGAAACTGTGGGGCATTGACCGAGACAGCTATCGCAGAATCCTCATGGTAAGGCTATGAGTTTTTAGAATGTGATTTAGAATTTTGATCCTTTTTATCACCAAGTTAAAATAATGCTTTCCCTACCTTTAATGGTTGAATAGTTTTGTGTTTAGGTTAATATATCACTTGAGACAGGGTTAGTAAAACAAAAGTTAGGTCAGGAGTAACCAGAGAAAATTGTATGTGTGTAACGGTCAGCTCCTCTTAGCAATCTGCTAGTGGGTGAATCTTACTTAAAATTACCCCCCTTAGATTGCTCACTGGATTGGTTTTAAGTGCATGTGGTCATTTAAAGTCATTCAGAAAGTCATCTTTTCTCAACTGAAACGAGGTTATCAGTAATAAATGCATGCTGCCTTCTTAGAGGAACTATCAAAGCAGTAAGGCCATGGAGGCATTCTGCTCAGTGAGACTTCTTGAGAAATTTGTGATAATCTTACAGAGGAACTTTAGATGTTTTAATTCCCAGTGAACGATCCTGATGTTTTTTTAAGTTCCTGGTGCTCATATGGCTGTTTGAAGATACAGTCCGGGGGTTTCATATACCAGGCAGCTCACAAACACCTGTAACTCCAGCTCCAGGGGATCTGATACCCTCTTCTCGACTGCATGGGCACTGCACTCGTGTGCACAAACCCATACTCAGACATACACATAATTTTAAAAAACATGCCATCTTTTGTGTTTTGCAATCTTCATGGGTTTCTTTTTGTTTAAAATGTTTTTTCCTTATTTGTTGACAATTTCATAGTCCTATACCTGAGAGAGAGGGAGTCTTGTCCCTCTCCCACCTCTGCATATATTTTCCACTGAGTCTCGTTAGTGCTGCTGGAATTCACGGTGGTGCATGGGCAGCTTTGCAGCAGCCACACCCCTGCAGAAATCTCACTCTTCCTCCCCTGGCTCCTGTCCGTTTTCATTAGTTCCTTAGCTGCAGCCCCCCCGCCCCCCGGTTTTCTATTCCATGTGCATTAAAACCCATGAACGAATGTTCAAGTCCCTTATCTAAAATGACAACACTATTTGCACATAATCCTTGTACATAGTCTGTATATGCTAAACCATCACAAGCTTAGCTGAGATATTTAAAACACAGTAAACATTGTTTAATATATTATCAATACACTCTTTAAGAAACAGGAAGAAAGTCTGCCTGTTGAGTAAGTGTGTCGTCCCTCCCCCCATAAAAATTTCTGTCTGCAGTTGACTGCAGATGTGGAACCTGTGGCTATGGCGGGCAGGTGGTGTGTGTCATATGCACATGTGTGCATTGTGTACATACTTACACAGGTATATGTAGTAGTACTGGGGTCATTTATCTTGTGTGCAAAGTTTGTCTTAAGCACATACAGTATTCTTGTTTTCTTCCAAGTATACCCAGTAAACTTTGTCTTAGATGAGATCTTACGTTAGGACTGTCTTCTTTCTCACTGTAGGTGGCAGTAGTCTGCTCCCTGCCTGCAGCCTGTGGGGAAGGAGATAGTCAGCTACACTGTTGTCGTGCATTAGCTGCTTAGTTGGCTTTTTGGAGAGCTGCTTGGCATTTCACCTTGATAGAACTGTGTCCTCCCTTGGGCTGCACACCTGCTGCTGCTTTAGATCCTAACAGCTTTGTGCAGAGCTGCACAGGAGCTCACACTTCAGAACAGAAGTAGCAAGCTTTATGTTTATTTTTTCTTGTTTTTGCAAAATGAAAATTAGATTATTTTGCAGTGTTATGTGATAATTGCATCTCTTTTGGACATGCCTTTTTTTAAACAGGGAAGCACTCTGAGAAAGAGGAAGATGTATGAAGAATTCCTTAGTAAAGTGTCTATTTTAGGTGAGTTTGGAAAATTATATGAAGAATTGATAAATTGGAGAATTTGTGATACTTGGCACAGCTTTTTACATGACATAAGTCTTCAAGCTCATTCATATGTGTTTTCATACATGTTTTTGTTTGCTTTTGCTAAACATGAACATATGTAATTTTGTCAGTGCTGAAAGTTTGTCTAAGTTAACAGTAATTTTAATGTGTATTCATTTGATTTGCTAATAGAAGCCAAACCCTGTAATTAGACCTGGGAAAACCTTTCTGGCGGTATAGATGCTGCTTGTTCCTTTTACAGGAGCAGGGAGCTCTGAGTGTCCTTTGTGCTCTGGACATTTACAGTTATTCCTGCTTCAGCTTCTGTACTGCTGTCCCAGGAATGGGTTTTGTCTGAGAAAAGTTAGATATCTTTGTTGGTCTCTTTTGAAAAGATTCAGACCCGTTGAAATTTGAAAATGAGCAGATTAATTGGACATACTTCTTGAGATTTCCTTACATAGACTGGGAGATATTAAAACCTGTCCTGTGTAGGGTGTGGGTGGTCATTTTTCCCAGATGACAATCTGATGTTGTTTTGTTACAGTGATTTGACTTTCTTGCCTTATTTGTCCTTTATTTTAGTGTTTTGAACATTAGTTGGGTCTTTGGGAACAAAAGTTACTTTCTCGCTCCTTGTTGCTCACAAGGTAAACTGAGTTGAGGGGTTAAATGGATAAGTTTCTTCTTTGAACCTTTGGAGTGGTGTGTGGGGAAGGTATTACTTTGGTTACTTTTGTAGATTTGCTGTACTTGATGCTAATGTTCAGAATTGCATTTTCTTAGCCATTTGCCATGGGATGCCATTGATATATAAGCTAACTAGAGTTAAAGACTCTGAGGCTATCTCTAGTTAGAGGAAAGTAGTCCTGCTGAGACAGCAGTGATTGAAGACAGGTGCTGTTGCCAAGCACTTGGAACAGTCCTATTGCGATGTTGAGTGGGGATGCTATTTGGTTGTATCTCTGTAGAGTTTACTTTTGCTTAAATTTTACTATTTTTTAAGAATTCCAAATACATGGAGAAAATCTGGATTCTTGTCTTTCAGAGTCTCTGGACAAGTGGGAGCGTCTCACAGTGGCTGATGCATTGGAGCCTGTTCAGTTTGAAGATGGTCAGAAGATCGTGGTTCAGGGAGAACCAGGGGATGAGTTCTTCATTATTTTAGAGGTACAGAGCTTGCATTTGACTCCTGATAGTATTGTTCACCTAGAGGGAGTACAGCTGATCTGATTCATAGTTTAGTTTTAGGGCTACCTGACAGTTTCATTTTATAATTATCTTTTACTTCGGAATATAACTTTGTTTAGGCTGCTACAGTTTTGAAAGAATAGAGTCAGAATTCTGGAAGGGCTTTAGACACAATAGGTGATACTATTCTTTGCCATGCTAAAAACCCCCTCAACTATAGTATGATTCTGAACCATTGTTGTTTAAAACACAAGTGTGTAGGCTATTGGGTAATGATTTACAATTCTAAAGTTAGTGTTATCTGAAATAGATCTACCTATAACCCTGCTTGCTAAGCAGGTCCAAATAGCATCTTCAGAGACAGAACTCTTGTGACACTGCAAATGCAGCCATAGAAGCATGAACCTTGAGTGTGATGGTCTTACATTTTATTTTCGAAAGATACAACAAGCTTGGGCTTGGACCTTTACATAAAATTTCCTAACCCGACTCCTTTTTAAGTGCTTGAGATTGTTAAGATCCTTGATAGCGGGGTGCTGGTTAAACGGAAATCACAGGGTTGGAAGTGTGGGAGAGGGGAGGGTGACGTGATGACCCCTCTTTGATCTTTGACCATCAGTCCACAGACAAGTTGAAATAACTGCTGAGTCCTCCTTGCCCTTTGCAGAGTAGCTGAGATTGCACAGGTTCTTTCCATTTCCCTCGGTTAGGAAGCATCTGTTTAGCTTCGTGCTGATGTTATTACAGGGCACAGCGGCTGTGCTGCAGCGTCGGTCAGAAAACGAAGAGTTTGTTGAAGTGGGACGACTGGGGCCTTCTGATTATTTTGGTATGTTAAACTTCTTGACTACAAATACATGGATTAAGTATCTCTTAGTTTTCCATAATTGGTTTTTGAATTTCTTTTTTACTTATTTACTTATTTTTGAAGCAGAATCTTTCCTGGAACTCATCCTGTGTCCAGGTTGCCCCCAAAACTCACAGAGATCCACCTGCCTCTATTTCTAGAGTGATGGGATTAAATGTATACACCTCCATACCCTGCCTTTGTTTCTGAGATAGGGCCTCAGATAACAGTGCAGGCTGCCCCTCTTTAGATCTACTGCCTTCGCCTCCTTAGTGTTGGGATGATAGTCATGATGCCTGCTAGGTTTCTTAACCTATACTCTTTTTTGTTCTCAGAGAAATACTGTAAGATTTAACTTTACTCAGTTAATAAATGGACATGGGGACACATAAACTCACACCTGTGTCTTATGTAGCCTAGATGCCTGGAATTCACCGTACAGTTAGGCTGGCTTCCAACTACTAGTCATCTTCCCGTCTGCCTCCGGCCCTTGAGTGTTGGGGCATGAACTGTAGGCATGACTGACTATAGGGACTTTATTGCCTGGTAGTTGGCAGTATTTTTAACAAGCAGTTCCTGTGTGGCCTCTTAAGTTAGTAGAAAAATAAGTTTTTGTTCTTATTCTCAGAAGTGGACCCTTTAAGGAAATGGCTTCCATAGCTGTTGGTTTGGTCTTAGCCATGGCTCTTCTCTTTTCCAGGTGAAATTGCCCTGCTGATGAATCGTCCCCGGGCTGCCACAGTGGTTGCACGTGGCCCTTTGAAGTGTGTTAAGCTGGACCGGCCTCGGTTTGAGCGTGTCCTTGGCCCATGCTCAGATATCCTCAAGCGAAACATCCAGCAGTACAACAGCTTTGTGTCGCTGTCCGTCTGAGATCTGCCTCTGTGCCTCTCTTCCCCGTCCATGCTTCACTCCTGCAGACTGCTTTCTCTCTCTCCGCAGCGCCAAGTGGCCACTGGCTTCACAGCTTCTGTCTCTTTATACTACAAGTTGCTTTATTGCACCATTTTTTCATTTGGAGCATTAACTGAATGCTCATTCACAAATAAATAGAGAGTTCTATGGACTTGGCTCTTAGCGCTTCTCTCTGTGCAGTGCTAGTGTTCCACCTGGGCAGTGAGTGCCATGCTTTTTGGTGAGGGCGGTCCTGCACCAGTGAGTTACCATACTGATGTAATAACAGTGCAGGTTTTAAGTGACACACATTTCCATTTCCATATGACACAAGTGACATACTTAGACTGTGGCCATGTTTGCTGTATTTCTTAATAGAATAAATGATTTTTAACCTTTAAAGAATGGTTATAAGAAAAATCCTAGTACAGTAGAAAGACATCTGCCTGTAATTCAACTGGTTGAAGTGTGGGAAATGCCCACGTTTTGCTAATTTCCAGACAGAAACTAGTGCAGCCCCATCAGCCTGGTTTTGTTTGTATATTGCTAGTGTTTCTTCTCCAACCCTGAAATATTTGATGTGACTGACTATACCTGCCTTTTTCATTTGAAATCAAGTTGTAGAAGGCAACTGCTGGGTTGTGACTTAACTCACAGATTCTGATGATAGCTACTCATCCAGCTGGTGCCAAATACTGACGATGATGTGCAGAATTGTGAGTGAGAATTTGACGGCTACATACACCCTGTTAACTGTGCTAACTGGTGTGAGCGGCCTGCAGTTACTGATTCTAGAAGATTGGATTTAGGGAGAATAGACAGAGACAGGACAAGCCCCAGATAAAGAAATGGAGGCAGTGTTGCTGAAGGTGGGTGGGGTCAGGTGTCCAGAGACAGGAAACTTGGTTCTTGAGGTAGTCTCTCTCCCCGGTTTGTGTTAATGAGGGTGGGTAGGATGGCTCAGACTATCCTGTTGAGGGTCCTGCCTTTTCCTGTCTAACCTTGAATTTCTCTGGTAAACTTTATTGATTTTTGTTTGTATGTGTCTTTGTGCGTTTTTTTTAGTAAACTTGTGTTTGAGTCTTCACTGTATTTCAGTATTTTCCAGCCTTATGTGTTACATTATTCCAATGATAACCCAACAGTTTATTTTTATTACTGTTATTTTTTAAACAAAATTTCACAGTTCATTACTAGGCACGTTGTGATTTATGTGCAGTGTCGGGTTCTGTATGGGAGTGACTACAAGCATTTTCCGTGTGCGTGCAAGTGCTTCTGTTCAGTAAGCCCCACCTACCCGTTCCCAGTTAACTTAATTGGTTCATTTCTTTTTTCCTGATAGCATGAAAGGCTTTTAGGTTGTCACTGACTTGGGAAAGAAGTTTCATTTAGGTTTTAGTGTGGGGTAAAAAGCTACCTTGTTGCTGTTTCTAAAATTTCCATAACCTATATTAAATGAGGGTTTTCTGTACTTTTGTGTTTGGCTATCTTTTTTATATTTAAAAATAAAAATTATTATGTTATTAGATTAAAGCTTAATTTGATATTTGTTTAAATGCCAAAATGTACTTAAATGAATGATGTAGAATGCCATAAAATGCATTTTCATGTGTATATATATCCCCTTTGTTCTTGTATACAGAGATACACACCTGCTTTCTAGAGAGTTCTACTCAAATGCTAGCTTGCCAGTTACTCCCTTTGTAGTTTTCACTCTTAGGCTTTTCAAGATAAGTCTAAATTTAAAAATTACCACATTTAAAGCTTTATCTTTGTGCAATTTAAGTATCAGTCAGCAGTCATGATTGGCAGACTGTGTCTTTGTGGACTCTAGGCACCGTTATCTCTGGATGGATGAGTGACTTGGGATCTGCTGAGAAAGCGGAGATAGCCAAAGGGACAGTGGCTTTTTTTTTTGGATACTAGTCTGATATACTGTGTGCTAATCTAATATACGCTGTTCTTTTGTTACAGACTATCTTAATGGTAGGTAACGGAATAAAAAAAGATTAAATAATTTAAATTCTTAAATGAATCAGTTTTTCTTATTTTCCTTATTTTCCCTCTGCCCCTCCCGAGAAGTTCAGTGGGCAAGAATAAACATGAATTTTGGGATTAGTGGTTTGGTAAAAGTATTTATTTTTTTTAAATACATTTCAATTCAGTTTGTCAAAGGGTGGATCTCAAAACCTTGCTGGGTTCATGGGTACAGATTGACCAGCAAGCTGTGAAAGGAAGGATCTTGTCCAAAGTCACGGTTTCCTGTTCCCAGGAAAACGTACCTGTGTGTCTTGTGAATTACAGACTTGCTGAGAAACTTGGTTTCTGCAGCAGCAGACCTTTGGTTAGTGAGATCTGCCCTTTAGCTACTTAGAGATGTGTTTGTCTTGCACATAGCAAGCCTGGTTTCTAATGTTTACTCCTCAGGTTTGAGGAGTGAGCTTAATGAGTTACTCAGGGCATTGATACCTGGGATCTGCACGTGCCGGGAAGCCAGCATCAGTGACTGAGTTCTGCTTTGTAAGGTGTACCTTGTACAGGTTCAGAATTCCCTTCCACCAGCCGAACGGTCCTCAGCATCATCTAATCCTTCCGTATAGCCATTGCGTGGACATTTTAAAACTGAAGTAGCACAGTGTCAATGGGATTCTGTTCTGTTCCTTGTATCACTTTATCTCCAGCCACAAGTGGTTGGACCCTAAGCCCTGGCAGTGTACTCTCAGGTGGTTAGGAACACTGGCTGACTGTTTTATAATTGGCCCTCCAGCATGTCTGTCATGGTGAACCAACCCCAAATCTCTCTCTCCCTTCTTACATTTTGGGGTATTTTCATAGGAATCACCATTTTTGTGTACATACACAGCTAAAATTTGTTTCTTGGCATAACCAGAGCTGTGACTTCATTGTGACTCCCTGTAACTAAAACCATCCATGGGTTCATTTTTTTTTGTTCTGTGTAAGAACTAGATTGACTAGCTTTGTGATTTTAAAAAGTCGCCACTAGATGGAGAGCTTTTTCTTTATTCTTAGCTTCATCAATCCCAATGAGTTGCAGCCGGTCCTTGATCTGCGGCTTTCATGTTTGCAGGTTTGCCTGCTTGGTACAGTTTAATGTGAGCCTGAGATCACTACACCAGCAGCAGAATTCTTGGAGGACTTGAGATTTTAGTGTGACCTGAGACTATACCACCTGCAGTGTGAGCTGAGCAGTGAAAATGTACTTCTCTAGTGCACGCTTTCCTACCCAGCCCTAAAGGACCTGCAGCCTCATTTTAGCAGTTTATCGTGATTGTGTCATTTTTGGTGTGTTTTCATCTTACCACTGTTTAAAAGGTCCCTAAGGATAGTGCTCATGTGTTGGCTCATGTTCCCGAGTATGAGAAACCGTAGCTTCCTGTGAAAGTGTAGAGTAGGCAGATGCAGTGTTAAAGGACCAACAGTGTAAACTGATGCATCTTGACCACACAAGGTGAGACTCTGTAGTACTGAGCTGGCGAATTTGACTGGAGAATCCTCAGAGCCGAACTTGGCATTTCTCCTAGGAACGGTAATAATCTGCTAGTTCAGCAGCCAGGGGTTTCATAGGACTGGATTGCTGCATACGAGAGAGTTGGCTTATCTTGAGGTCTAAAATTATCTGGTTTTTGAGATTGCCAAACTGGTTTCTACCAGTTCATACAACATACAGCCTTCGTCTGTTTCATTTGCTTGTCAGTGGTAGCATGGAAAGTTCACACAGACCCAGAATACTTTTTTGTGAGAAGTTGAACAATGATTGGGCATAAGCAAGCCGTAAGGACTTGATACCTCTGAGAATGGGATGCTTTTGTTTTCTGGCATTTTTGAAAAATGCTGCTCTTAAGGGTTTTTTTTTTGTTGTTGTTAGAAAGATTGAATTTTAAAAGTAAAAGTCTATGTAGTTATTCATTATTTAACAGATTATGATCCAATTCAGTTACTTGGGTTGTGAAAAGTAGAGCAGAAATTTTCTTCTAGAATGTTCGGAAACTAAGTCTGTGTCAAGGGAGGTTGTGCTGGAGACGGGCTGCAGCTCACCTGAGCCTGGTGGAAAGTCTCAGCCATTTCTTCTTTGAACATAAGGACCCCCCCCCCGCATTCTTCAGGGAGTGCTTCCCCCATGGGGAGAGCAGGAACGCTAATGATAGGAAGCGTGCCTCGGGAAAGGGCCTCCCTGAGTGGGAGAGTCTTCAGCACCAGCACTCTGTTAAAGAGCAGAGTTTTGCCTTTTTTTCTTTTCGTAGCTCAGACCAGCTTTCTCAACTTTACACTTTGTCTCAGTCCCTCAAGGGCTAGGAATTGCTCGCATGAGTCACAATGCCCAGCATAATTTTTCTTTACAGCTAACAAATTTAACTTCACAAACTTTCCAAAACCACAAAATGATACGATTTTAATCTTTTGGGAGCCTTAGTTCTCTTCCTTGCGCATTGGAGGCAGGGGGTTGTGCATGTTCTGGAGGGTTGCAAACCTGTGTGTTTTTCAGGCTGGTAAAGTCTGGGGCACGGCAAGACTTCAGGGCGAATAGAAGCAAGGTTATTGAGCAAACTGGATTTAGGGATTGTGCACCCATAATGTGGGGTGCTGGGATGAGTCAGAACCATCCATTGCAAGACAAGCATGGTGACTCATGCCTGTCACCCAGGCACTTGGGAGGTAGAGGGGAAGATCAAGAATTCCCGGCAAGTCTGGACTACACAAGCCCTCAAGTCAGAAGAACAAAACAGTGCCACCCATTGTCATTTGTCCTGTCTATCTTTGGACATATGTAGAGGTCTGACCATTTCAGTTTGTTTGCTTTTTTTAAAATTTTTTAAAATATTTATTTACTATGTATACAATATTCTGTCTGTGTGTATGTCT
>LOJH01022692.1:0-19800 GCA_001685095.1 Ellobius talpinus
CTAGTACTTTCTGTAGGGCTGGGTTTGTGGATACATATTGTTTAAATCTGGTTTGGCCTTAGAATATCTTGTTTTCTCCATTGATGGTGATTGAAAGCTTTGTTGGGTATAGCAGTCTTGACTTGCATCCGTGGTCTCTTAGTGTCTGCAGCACATCTGCCCAGAACCTTCTGGATTTCATGGTTTCCATTGAGAATTTGGGTGTAATTCTGATAGGTCTACCTTTATATATTACTTGACCATTTTCCTTTGCAGCTCTTAATATGCTTTCTTTATTCTGTATGTTTTGGTTTCTGATTATTATATGATGAGGGGACTTTTTTTGATCCAGTCTATTTGGTGTTCTGTAAGCTTCTTGTACCTTCATAGAGATATCCTTCTTTAGGTTGGGAAAGTTTTCTTCTATGATTTTGTTGAATATATTTTCTGTCCCTTTGAGCTGGAGTTCTTCTCCTTCTTCTACTTCTATTATTCTTAGGTTTGGTCTTTTCATGGTGTCCCAGATTTCCTGAATGCTTTATGTTAATAATTTGTTGGGTTTAATGTTTTATTTGACCAACAAATCTGTTTCCTCTATAGTATCTTCAATACCTGAGATTCTTTCTTCTATCTCTTGAATTCTGTTGATTATACTTGTCTCTGTAGTTCCTGTTCATTACCCATTTCCCATGTCCAGAATTCCCTGTTTGTGTTTTCTTTATTGCCTCTATTTTAGTCTTCAAGTCGAACTGTTTGCTTTACTTGTTTGATGTTTTTTTCTTGTTTTTCTTTGAGGGATTTATTAATTTTTTCCAATTTTTTGTTTGTCTTTTCCTCCATTTCTTTAAGGAAGTTTTTTATATTTCCTCTTTAAAGGTCTCCATCATCTTCATAAAGTTACATTTAAAGTCATTTTCTTCTGCTTCCTCTGGGTTAGGATGATCAAGTCTTCCTGTTGTGTGACCGCTGGGTTCTGATATTACCATGTTGCTTTGTAGGTTGTTGGATGAATTCTTGCATTGGCACCTACCTATCTCTTCCTTCAAATGAGGCCAGCAGTGTCTTTGCTTCTTGGTCCAATCCTTGCAGTGGCTGTCTGATTCTTTGGGAATTGTTTTTGGTTTTCTCTGTACTGTCAATGTCTGTGTCTCAGGGAGCCACAAAGTTCTCTCTAATCTTGCTCTCTTGGCCTTCTCTCCTGGTACACTCGCTATCCTCTCTCTTGGTCCCTTCTGTGTTTTAGCAAGCTCTTGGTCCTCTCAGTATTGCAGCAAGCTGTGTTTCAGAGTTCCACCAAAGTTGCAGGAGGATAGGCAAGTTTGGGGATGGGATGGGGCTAGTAGCTTGCAGGATCTGGTGGATGGGGGTTGGTATTTGGGTAGCCTACCTGCAGGAAACTCTGATGCTGGCTGGCTAGAGAAGCCTAGGCAGTTGGAGAGGGGCCTGGAGTTTTGTCCTACTATGGATGTCCTAGAGAATGGGGTGTCTCGCTGCATGGTTGGTCACTCACCTCTTGGTTCCCTCAGTATTGTTGCAAGCTGTGTTTCAGAGTTCTACTGAGGTTGCATGAGGATAGGTGACTTTGGGGGCAGGATGGGGCTAGTAGATTGCAGGGTCTGGTGGTTTGGTTGGGTATTGAGGCAGCCTACCAGCAGGAAACTCTCCTGCTGGCTGGCTAGCAAAGTGGAGGCAGTTGGTGGAGGGGCCTGGGGTTTTGTCCCACTGTGGATGTCCTAGAGTGTTGGGCATCCTGCTGTGTGGCTGGTCACTCACCTCTTAGTCCCCTCAGTATTGTAGCAATCTGTGTTTCAGAGTTCCACCAAGGTTGCAGGAGGATAGGCAAGATTGTGGGCTGGATGGGGCTAGTAGATTGAAAAGTAGAAATTATTAAAGGCAAAAGGGAATGGTGGGTACACTTGTAGAGAAGCCAGAGTGCCTTGCAGATCATCTCAGTACTCAGAAGAGGAGGAGCAAAAGGGGAAGGGGGCATTGAGGGAGGGAAAGAGAAGGAAGAAGAAAAGATAGAGGAGGAAAGGAGGGGATGAAATCAAAGAAATTTATCTTTGTATTTAAAAAAATGGTTGTTGGTGGATGATAAAAGTAGTATACAATAGTTTCTTATGTCGAAAACTTTATTTAAGAAGAGATTTTAATATAGAGTTGAGCACTAGCGTTATGGGAAAGAGAGAGTTGCTTAGGAAAATAATAGTACACACTCAAGTGTAGGTGTGGGCTTCTCAAGAGAGTGCCTCTTGATATAATAGTTTTATCTTAAAATGTCAAATTTGAATTATGCATAGGTTTCAAAGTTTTCTTTTATGAGAAATGTGAGCAAAGTTGAAGATCATTGCCGTACACTGAAGGGTTTTAATTGTGGCCTGGCTCATGTTGGGTGGATCAGGCTTTCTGAGACGCAAGATGTGTTAATGGACACACCCGCATCTGGTCAAAGTGCTGAGAATATGTGATTTGCCCAGTGCCAAACCCCAAATGAGGAAGTCCCAGGGGACATTGTAGAAAAGGGAGCTGAAAGAATGTAAGAGCCAGGGGCCGAAGAGATGGCTCGTTGGGTAAGAGTGCTTATGCTCTTTCAGTGGGACCAGAGTTTGCTTCCCAGGACCCACATTGGGTAATTCACTACTGTCAGCAATTCCAGCTCAGGGAGGCATGACGCCTTCTTCAGGCTTATGCATGCATGCATATACAGGTGGCAAACATGCACATAGACATAAATTAACAACAAAATAAATCTTTAAAAAATATAGTAGACAGAGTGGAGGAAGGAGTTCTAGGAAATTGTCTTCTGGATGTGACAGGATGAGTGTACTCAGGAGGTCATAGCAGCTGTGGGTAGCTGCATGAGATTGGCCCCTTTCACATTTCATCATGGATGAGGTCCTATACCCGCCAAGGAGTCATTGCTGGTGAACGGTTGCTGAGAAGGCAGATGTCATTTTCTTCAGTGGTGGAACTGCTGGTAAATTGTCTGTGCTGCGGTAAATAATCCCATACCCACATGCATGCAAAGCTCCCTAGTTAAACTCAGTAGGTCAGAAAGGATATGGAGACATGAAAGAGGCTGGTTGGGAAGGACGAGGTTTTAAGAGGAGTGGGAAGGCTTAAGGGAGGATAATAGGGGGTGGATATGACCTCATTGTATTTATGTATGAAATGGCCAACAAATGATGTTGAATTAAAAACTAAATTAAGTAAAGAAGAGGGAAAAGAGGAAAGAACGAAGTGCTGTTGTTTGTGGTAATGTGAGCGGAGCTGGAGGAGATCATGATAAGCAATATAAGCCAGGCACAGAACGACAAATCGATACTATTACACTCAGTTTTAAAGTTAAAGGTGTTGATCTCATGAAAAACAGTAGGACAGTGATCAGTAGATGTTGGAAAATGTTGGGGTGGGAGAGGTAGTGAGGATAGAAAATGGGCATAGGATTGCCGTTTGCTCAGAGGGATTGGGCCTAGAATTTTTGGAGCATGACAGAATATTTCCAAATTACCAAGAGGCTGAAGTGTCATGACACGTAAAGACGATGATTGAGGTTGAAAAGGGAGCTATCCTGATATTATCAATACACATTGGCTCGTGTATAGAATTGTCGTGCTGTGCCCCATCAGTGTGTGCAGATACGTTATCAGTTACCAAGTCAAACTTTTGAAAAGTTTTCAAATGTGTATAATGGATGGGAGAAGAGAGACCCATTGCTCTTGACTCTTCTCTCTTCTTGGTATCCCAGGGTCCACACAATCAGAGTTGTGGTTAGATGCACTCTGACGTCCATAGGCATCAGACAGGAGTCATCTGAGTCAGGAATGTCAGGTAAGAACCAGACTGCATTTGAGAGTGGTACTCCCAGGGAAAGTGGTACTTCCAGGGGAAGCAGCACAGTTCCCATTACCACCTTCCTACCTTCAGCCCTGTTAGAAAATAAGACCAGTGATGGGCTGATGTGCCGAGAAAAGACAAATGTAGTTCTACATTTAAAGTGTGAAATTAGTTGATCCTTTAAAGCATGACCTATGACATTACCTACTCTTTACCCTTTATTTTATTCTTTCAACATGCCACTGCAGGCCACATGGAATATATCTATAAGTCAAATGACGTCATGGACCTGGTTTTTTTTATAGTCTTTGGCAACATTAGATGAGAGTATTACCCTTCAACCTCTATGATCTCTGGCACAGGGACAAGATGGCATATTTTTCTTGCTTGTACTTGCACTAGGGACATAAGGGAAGAGTTAAGAGATTTCCTCTCAGAAAAATGGGTTTCTTTAAGCTTCTGTGCAGATTTATCAACGACAAGCAGATAAAGTTGGCCAACAGTATTCTGTGATAGCTTGATTAAATTATTTTTCTCAAATTTATACAAAGTTTTTTGCATCTTTGTTCTTGATAAGAAAGAAAAGAATTACTTTGTTGTCATAAGGGAAGCTAAGCTAAGAGATTTTTATTAGATAAAAAGTCTTTGGGGGCATGCTATAGAGATGGCTCAGCGGTTAAGAGCACTGACCGCTCTTTCAGAGGCCCAGGGTTCAATTCCTAGCACCCACATGTTAACTAACAACTGTCTGTAACTCCAAGGTCTGACACTCAAAAAAAATTCAAACCTTCCTCAAACTATAAGGAACTGTACAAAATATCATGCTTTGTTTCTTTGAAAGGTCCATTCAGAAATATGAAATGATTCTTTATACTTTTAATTTTACTTGAAGACATACTGTATTACTTAGAGATGAAGAGGTCTATAGAAAGTTAGTATTTTGATAGTGGAAACTGAAAAACTTCAATGCAAGTGTTTAAGATGTAAATGTCTACCAGAAACATTGATCATCATCAAAATGTAATAAATGGCCGGGCGGTGGTGGCACACGCCTTTAATTCCAGCAGCACTTGGGAGGCAGAGGCAGGCGGATCTCTGTGAGTTTGAGGACAGTCTGGTCTACAAGAGCTAGTTCCAGGACAGGCTCCAAAGCTACAGAGAAACCCTGTCTTGGAAAACCAAAAATAAATAAATAAAAGTAATCAATGTTTGACTGTTTATTGTTTGTAATGGTAAGTGATAATTTGCAAATTTTCTCAGTTATCTAACAAGTAGTCTTCATGTGGATATAGTAAACCAGCTTCTACCCAGTCCTGCAGGCTCTCCAGCTTCATACGCCTTCCAGGAGCTGGGCCTCCCAGGGTTCTCTTACCTCATGCCTGTGCTAGTCTTATAAGAAGACACCATGTCACACCTCCCCCTGTCCTTTGTCTGCGTTCCTGTATTGTGAGGATAACTATTATCTATTTTGCATTTATTATTCTGAGCACCTTATTGACCTTCTTGCTGTAGCACAATTGTCACAGCCCTAGAAGCAAGTATTATTTTCATTCTTATTTTTGCAGAAGATAGGACTGGAGGTCATATACAGCCTTGTGAACAGTCAGTGCAGAAGGAGCAGGAAAAAGATGGAGACAGGTCTCACCCTCTCCTTCTGTAGCTACTCTGCTGGGCTGTGCCTGTACAAACAATTTCTGTTTGGCATTGGAACAAGAATGCAGAGGGCTTTGATTTCTAAAACCATGGCACAGCTAATATGAAACAAAATGGCTTAGTTCTTTATTTCCATGTCACTTTCAAGCTTTTAAATGTGATTTTAATATAAAAGAGAGGATATTAAAGTTCACTCAAGTGAATTATAATGAGAACTAATTCACAAACTAAAAATATATCTCCTACATGAATGAATAGATAAGATATGTGCGGTGTGCCTTTGGTAAAAAATATAACCCTTAAAAGACAAACAGTATAGGCACAAACAACTCATAGTACATTGTTAAAACATTGACTCGAACTCACCTAACTTGTTTCACCAACGCATTACCATCGTAGCTCTTCTTAGTGAATTTCTTCCTGGGTCGTGCTTGACTTTTATCTTCCAAACTCTCTCATTTAGAATCTAATTTACAATGTGATTGTGAGAAAACAAAAGTTAAGAACTCAAAAGGTCTTAAATATCCCAATTCAGAAATTTAAAAAAACTGATCAATTGGTCTCTAATTTTCCTTTATCATAAATCTAACTTGCATTCTTGTTACATCCAGATGTAGAGGTTGAACCCCTATCTGCCCTTTAATGGTATTAGGAACGAGAAGTTAAGGGCTTTATGTCCAGACAGAAACCTTTGCAAATGGCCACACCATTTGCAGTTATGAAGCTCTGTGTGCATAGGTATACAGAAGAGTCATTAGACTTTAAATTGTCAGTGTTCATACCTCAGTGAAAACATCAGTTATCTCTGCTTCTCTGAGGTTCGTATTTTCACAACCTGGGCTTGGTCCTCTAATGGTTTCTTGTTGCTTAGGTATCTTTTGATACTTGGAATAATGTAGTAGCCATTGTGACATTCAGACAACAGCCTAGAGAATGCTTTAGAAGGATACCAAGCACGATGTGCCCCTGTAGTGAGTGAGCATGTATGGACAGCAATAGTGAGCGTGTAGGAGGGAGTAATAACACAGGACAGCATATCCACCTTCTGTATTTTTTCTTCTCTTGTGTTCTTTTAAAAAGAGGACTTGTTTTTGTTTTATGCCTATGATATGATGTTTTGTCTGTATAAATGTGTGTCTGTACCACATGTGTGCTGGTGTCCTCAGAGGCCAGAGTCCCAGATTTCTTGAAATCAGAGTTATAAGCTGCTGGGAGCTGACATGTGGGTGCTTGGAATCAAATCTGGTCTTCTGCAAGAGCGACAAGTGTACTTAACTGCTGAGCCATCTCTAGCCCCATGGTAACATATTCTTATTCTTAATGGATCATGAGGCTATAGGCTTTGTAAAGTGCTGTTTCTAAATAGGATTATGTATTTGTATTCCTTCCCATTTTATTAGATATTTATTAGATATAACACCATGATTACATTTCTGTTAACTATACTTATGTCTAATTTAGCATCTGGAATAACATATCACTTCACACAGTCTGTAATATTTGGTATAGCACCATCTCAAATTTCTGGTTAATAAACTATCACAAATGCATTGCTAATTATAACAAAACAGAATACTGCTAAACAAGATACTCTCTCTTTCTACATGTGCATGTGCACACACCACACACACACATACACACCACACCACACACACACATACACACACACACATACACACCACACCACACACACACATACACACACATACACATACACACCACACCACACACACACATACACACACATACACATACACACCACACCACACACACACATACACATACACACCACACACACACTCACATACATACCCCCCCCACACACAGAGACACACACACACAGTGCAGTGGCATCTTTGGGAAGTGGATACATCATGAAATGGAAGGAAAAATTAGATTTTAGTTACAATTTGAAAACCTCATCCATTTCATTTTCACAGCGATTATTTTCTTGCCAGACTTGAGTCCCCTGTTTATAGTGGGCTTATGGACTACTGGTAAGAGAGAAGATATTTAGCAAGATATTTTAAGCATGAAGATTTATTTTAAATATGAAAGCCATTCTTTTAAAATTATTTAAAAATATTTTATTATGCATATATTTGTGGGTGTGGGGTTAGTGTACTCATGCCACAGAGCACATGTGCAAGTCTGAGGACAGCTTTGTGGAGTCACTTCCTTCCACCTTTCATGTGGGTTGGGGATTGAACCCTGGGCCCAGCCTTGTGGTGCAAGTGCCTTTACCCACTGAGCCATTTCACCAGTCCACTGAAGGAGTTTATGGGGACAGATAAAGGATGCTGTGGATGTGGCTACAAGTGTAGCTAATTCATCTAGACTGAGGGAATAAAACAGTAGAATAAAGTGGGGAAGGCTTCCTTCCACGATGAAGGGACATTTAACAGAAATCCGAAAAACAGACATATGACGAGCCAACCAAAGACTTGAGGAACTGTTTCAGGCAGATGGGATAGCTTATTTGAAGTTCTTAAGGCATGAGAGAGTCCTTTTGGAGAGACTAAAAGCAGACTGGTACAGTTGTCCTACAAGTCCAAAAAGGGAAATAGAAAATGGAGCATGCTGTAGACTAGCCCTTGAATGGACTGGAAAGTCTCTTGTGAGGAGGGTGGCCTTATTTAAAGACACACAGATTTTTTAAAGGGTTTAAAATGGAATGGGGGAAGAAAGCAAAGAATGAAATCAAGGTTGTGTAATGCTTGACTCTGAAATCACCTAAGATTCATAGGAATTTGTAAAAATAGTATGGAGGGTGCTATGTGCCTTCACCCCATTTCTCCCGGTGGTAGAATCTTATGCAATCATAGTATAGTGTTAAAACCAATGTCTTTATGTTGGTGAATGTTATTAGCTAAGATGTGGATGTACTTGGATTTTGCAGTTTTGACCTAGAGAAATGCTTTATTTTAACTTAAAAGTTCAAAACAAAGTATATAAAGGACTGGAACCTTGACTGGATGTATGTATTAAGAATATTAGTTGGAGATTAAGAAGCAAAGTCCAATTGATAGATGAATGTTTGCTTACTTAGTATCTAGAAGGGCAAGAACAATGGCTCGGTTGGTAAAGTGTTTACCGTGCAAGCGCAAAGACCTGAGTTTGGATTCCCAGCATTCACGTAGAAAGGTGGGCATGGTAGTGTGTTCCTGTAATTCTGTTTGGGAACTGGAGACAGGAGGACCCTCAGAGCTCACTGGCTATCCACTCTTGATGAAGTGTGATGTGTTCCATAACATTGCTTTACACCCTTCAGAATGTTACTTTGGATTGGGAATACCGGAATCTTTTACTGGTTTGGTTTTTGTCAACTTAGCACAAGTTATAGTCATCTGGGAAGAAGGAACCTCAAATGAGGAATTGCCTCTATCAGATTGAACTCTAGACAAGCCTGTGGGTATATTTTCTTGATGGATGATTGATGTGGAAGGGCCCATCTCGTTGTGGGTATGACAGCCCTGGGAAGGTGGCCCCTGGTTATATAAGAAAACAATCTGAGCGAGTCTGAGGAGCAAGCCTGAGTAGGCAGTGTTCCTCCAAGTGTATCAAGGGTGATAACAGTTGTCTAGGAGATTTCTGAGTTTGTTCTCTGGCACAAACAAAAAATTGAATGACCAGGAAAGTCAGAAAACTAAACTACTGGGGGAAAAAGGAAAGAAAAACTTAGGACATTCCGAATGTGAGAATTCCAAGTTAAATTTTTTTTTGACCACCAAATTGCTGGCCAGAGAAGCTCCAGAGCCTTTGGATAATACCAGCTCTTGGCATTCCTACTTGTTGCCCATCAGAAGTGCATGAGAAAACCCTACTGCTGATACATAACTTGATGCAAGATACAGAAGCGTCAAGCAAGAACTGAGCTGGAAACTTCCTCCTCCTGGGTAGCTACCAAAGTGTTGGAAGGTGCTTTTCAGGCTTCTGTGGGAGAAAAGGCATCTATTACATTGAAAAGTCATCAAGAGGATTGCAGGTTCGAGTTTACTTACTGGGGCAGTCATGTGATTTATGGTAGTTTTGCTATGGTGAGCTGTGTGTCAAATATAGAATGACAAGTCCTTAAGTCTGATTGATATTGAAACATGAGGAAGAGAACACTACTGTGTAAGAGATGACTGAAAGCTTATTTGGGGGCTATGAAGGAAAGATGCAAGAAATTGTTGACCACTGCTGTTGTGAAAAGAAATGTGTCTGGATTCTAGACATGACTGAGAATGAGAATAAGTGGAAACTCATTATAGGGACTTTCCCAAGGAAAAGAGGTAATGATGTTGGTGGCTCCCAGAGTCTGTTAAGGATGTTGGTGGTTGAATGGGAGAGGATAAGATGGACCATATTTAGTATAATTTGAAAATGGGTATGCAGCTCCACTGTAATAATCCATAATTCCAAATGAGCCTGAACTGATCACTTTCCAAACTATGGATTTTTGAATTAAAAAATTATACAACATATTCCTTCCAGATCCTTCCTACCCTATTCAAGCAACTTCATGTTCTCTCCCCACACCTCTGTCAAAAGAAAAAAAGTGCAAAAAAATCAAAATCAAAATAAACAAAAGCAATACAAAAAATAACATAACAAAACACACCACACACCACACAGACAGACAGACAGCAGACACACACATACACACAATGGAGTCCATTTTTTGTTGACCAATAAATCCTCAGCATGGAGCCTATCCTGGATTGTGGTTGCTCTAACAGTGACACTCCACTGGGACAAAGCTGATTTTCCCTTTTTTGGTTAGAAATAGCTTCTTGGTGAGGGGTGTGACTTTTAATCCACTTCCCCTTCTCTACACTGAGATTTTTGTCTAGTTTCAACTTATATAGGTCTTGTGCATGCTGCCACAGTATCTTTGGGTTCATATGGGTATCAGCCTTGCATTGTCTGGAAGACACTTTTTCCTTGAAGTCACCCACCACCTCCGGCTCTTACGATTTCTACCTCCTCTTCAGCACAGATCTCTGAGTCTTGAGAGGAAGGGCTTAGTAAAGGCCTTCTATTTAGGACTGAATGCATAAAAGTTTCTCTCTGTATATTTTCCAGTTGTGAATATCTGTCTTAATTATCATATCCTGCAAGAAACAGCTTCTCTGATGAGTGTTGAGTGATGCATTGATCTATGGGTATAGTAATATGTCATAAGGAGTTGCCTTATTTCTATATTCCTTTAGTAGAATAATAGTCATAGGTTTTCACCTAAGGACCGTGACCTATCTAGTCTCAGGTTCCTGGTCACTTTTGCAGTGTCAAGTATAGGTTCCATCTCATGGAGTGGTTCTTAAATGCAGTCAAAAAGTAGTTGATTGCTCTGATAACACCTATGCCACTCTTGCACCAGTTTATCTTGTAGGCAGGTCACTCTTGTAGGTTACAGGATTTAAGTGGGTAATGCTGAAGTGAAATGCAGTAAGTTTTATCTGGTAGGAGGTAGAGTACCTCCCAGAAGCAGGAACACTAGTCAATAGGGGTGAAACTTCTAGTTGGGGACCAGCACAATTTCTTCATGTTCAGTGATATAAGTAAGCTGTGTCTTTGGCAATACAGCTTCACTGTCAGTTTGGGGAAGGTAACCAGTAGCCTTGTCAATAGCTTGTGGTGTTGGGGGATTCCTGAGACCCCTTTAGACAATGACTCAATAATATGTAACCATTGCTTCTACTGGGGATTTTACCTTCTTATATAAAAGGTCTAGTTGAGGCATTGTATCTCCCATGGGGTCACTCCATTTAAATTCCTTATATATATATATATATATATCTATATCTATATCTATCTATCTGTCTGTCTGTCTGTTTATCTATCTATCTATTTATCTATAAAAACTTCTACAGTAGTAGGTCTCCATGAGGCTTTTCGAGGCCTTCAGTACAGTTGTCTCTCCTTGTATTCCCTCCTTCACCCTGCACTCCCCTTTCCTCATTTAATCCTCTTCTAGCTCCCCGTTGTCTCCCTACAACACTATATTCTATTTCCCTTCTGTGGATGACCTACCTTTCCCCTTTCCCCCAATCCCTGCTCTTGTCCCTTACTAGCTACCCAATATCTGTGCTTATTTACATTGACGCATACATGGAAAACCTTAACGTTAACATCCATTTCTTTGAGAAGACATGTAACATTTGTCTTTTTGGGTCTCAATTATTAAAATTATTTACCTTTCATTTATACATTTTCTACCCATCATGCTTTCCAAAGAGGCAGTGAACTAGTTGCCTTTTTAATGGCTGACTTCCCCCAGAAACAGGACTAAATAAGTGTGATGGTAGCGTGAGGAGTCTAAAGCCCAAGGTAAGAGAAGGTATTCATTTGACTATGTGCAAAAGCTTTGCTGTACTGACATTTAGAACTCCAAAATATTATACTCGGCATAGAACTCTTAATGATTCTCACGGCACAGTCATTCCTCTGAATGGTGTCATTTACAACACAATTCTCAGCTTAGGAAATAAATGGAGGGGTGGGTAATGAGGCTTATATGGTGATGAGTGAGTCAAAGGATGATTAATATTGAGTCACTTTGATGTTCTCTGTTGCCTGCCTTTCTCGCTGATGCTTTTTTCTTTATCTGCAGTTAGTTGGCATGAGAATCAAATCTGCTAAACCAGTTTCTTGCATGGATTATTTTGTCAGGCTGCTAACAAGTATATTTCCTCAACATTACAGGAGACTTCTCACTGCCAAGATGGTGGTCTAATTTTGATTTAATTCTGGTTGATTGCTATTTTGCTCAGATAAATGAGGAGGAAACAAGGATTTTTAGAGACTACCGTCCCCACAATAGATGTTCCAGGTTTTCCTATATAAGTGTTTAGGGGTGTGTGTGTGTGTGTGTGTGTGTGTGTGTATGCACAAACCTCCTCTTTATAAACAGCAAATCTTGCTGTCATTTTTTTCTGAGTAATTCTGGTTCCAATAAAATTTCAGTTCCTCTGAAACTGGTGTGCTTAAAGAAATTTAAGGAATAAACCCACAGGGATAATCCTGGGAAAAGCTGTGTTAATTATTGCTAGACTAAAAGACAGAGCTCATTTGTAATGAATGATTGATGTCAGAGCTAGCCAGACCAATGGTATGAAGTTATTCATATTAAAAATTAGGACTGTGGGGGCTGGAGAGATGACTCAGTGGTTAAAGCCTATATTCTTGCAGAGGACCTGAGTTAGGATCTCATTACCCATATCAGGTGGCTCATAGCCACCTGCAACTCCTTCTTCAGGGACAATTAGATACCTCTGGCCTCTGAGGCGTACTGCGGTCCCATAGTGTTTCCTCCTTACACATAACTAAAAATGTTAAAAACAAATCTTTAAAAATATGGCTCCGATGTGAATCGAAAGGGATATCAACCATTGTATCTCTTTGAAATGTGTCTTTCCAGATGTTTAGTGCCCTAGGCCTATTTCCAGATCTTTGCTTTTTCTAATCTTATAGGGATTAGAAATCTTATAGAGATTAGAAATCTCCCTTCTTTCCCTTGTCCCTACTTCTGGGTTAATTTGATCCCTGGAAACCTGATACTTTTCCAAGCCCAAGCCTTCTTGAGAAACAGCACCAATGCACGTGCCTTTATTCCAACCAGATATTTAGGATGCTTCTCTCCCTGTCATTCTCGCATCTGTCGTGCCAGTCCCGTGGTGTTTCCTCGCAAAAGTGATGCTCTGAAGCTGCTCACATTTACGCACATTTCCTCTCTCACTCTTCTGACCCAGGCCCCCAGCTTTGTCCTATCTCTACACAGGGCAATGTAGCTGAACGCACAGGTCATGGGAGATTATGAACAGAAAAAGCTCAATGAATGTACAATGATCAAAATTTAATTCAAAATCAAATGCTTAATGACTCTGAGCTGTTTCTGGCAGCCCCCAGGCATGTTTCATTTGACTTGACTGCAGCCTTGGTTCAGAGCACACAGATGTACTCTGCACTGCAAATTCTCTTGTGCTGTGCAAATCCAGCTGAGACTGCTGGAAACCCCCTGACTTGCATTTGACAAAATAGAAGGTATGAATTGAAGAATTTATGCTTTATAGTGTGTATTTTTTTCTATACGCATGGCAACATAATGATCTAATTATAGAAAACAAAGACTTTTAGTATTTTCTTGCTGTGACTCCTCAGCATGTATCACGTCAGTGTACCTCTGGACTATATGTTGCACTAGTTGAGTTTTGATAGTTTCAGACAAACCAGAATCACCAGGGAAGAAGAAAAAAAGAAAAGAAACCTCAATTGATGAATTGCCTCCATCAGATTGGCCTGCGGGACATTTTCTTCATCAATGATTGGTGTGGGAAAGGCTAGCATACTGTGGATGGTGCCCACCCTGGGTAGGTGGGCCTGGGTTGTAAAAGAAAAATGAAAGGGCCACAGAAAAAAAAATAGAGAGCATTCTTCCATGGTCTCTGCTTCAGTTCACACCTCCAGGTTCGTGTTCTGCTTGAGTTCATCCCCTCAGTGATGGTCCATTCCTCAAAGACAAATACGTCTCTTCCTCTCCTAGTTAATTTTGGTCGGTGTTTTGTCTCAGCCATAGGGAATCAAACTTGGAACATAGGTTGTTAGAATGTTTAATTTTAAAAATAATCGTTAGAGTTGCCAACCTAAGATTCATACAAATTGTCAAATGAGTTTTGGCTTAAGGTTAGAACATTATTTTCAATAGTTTCTGAAATGATGCTGAACATCCTTCTGCCATCTTGTAGTGTGTGTTTAAATGAAATGGCATTCATAGCATTGATAATAATAAAATCAAAATATTGATGAATTCTGAAAAAATGTTGATGATGTTCTGAATCCCCAAATGTCTAGTCAGCCAAGACTTGTTTCTTTATTTAAAAATAAACTAGTACTATATTTCATTAGTATGCAAATTTGCTTTTGTATTTAATAAATGTTTGAGTTGTTTTAAAATAAATTTCTTTATGGGTTATCAGTAAACGTTTGATTCACATAACATACCATATATCTATATATTTGTATACTATTATGTATATCTGTACACCTAAGGTTGTGTAAAAAATTTTGGCTAAATAGGGGTTCTAGGGGAAATGTTTAAGACCTAGGTCGCCATTATATCTTGCTGGAAATAGTGTGGTGTCCTGTCGTTTCTGAGATTCCCTTCCCTTCTCCTTTCACACACACTGTCCTAGTTTATAAACTGAAATCCTCCTGATCTCTTGAAAACATTATTCATAGCATATAACTTACTATCCCCATTTCATTCTCACAGGCTCACATTCCATCAAAATTCTAATTCTTTCCAAAGAGCTTGCAGGTCCCTGTCAAAACCAGAGTCTGCTCCAGTCTGCAAGTTCATGTCCAGCTGCCCCTGCTCCTGTCCAAGAGCTTGTAGCTCAAACTCAGGACTGTTTGAAAATCCAAATATTGACCCAAAATAATCAGCTCCTTGTGGTTTATATACATTCCTTTAAGTCTCCTATAGGGTGGCTCATCTCATCTTTAAACTTCTGCGTGCATGTTTCATTTCCATGGTCTTCATTTCAGACCCGAATTACACCTCCTAACCTTCTGCATTATGCACTTTTATTATTTTTAACATTCCAAATATTTTCTGTACACATCTCTAGTGTTCATGTTGTGCTGTCTTCCTTTTCTACTATTATCTTTGCCCCATGAAAACAATGGTCTCCTTCTACTTATTCCTGTGCATATAGTGCCTCGTTCCATGTCTTATACCAAGGAATGCTTTACTAATTGAATGAGTGGGTGAAGAGCAGAAGGCTTGGATGGAGCAAATGATGGAAAGGTTTACACACCTGAGGCAGCGTATTTTTAAAGGTTGGGGTTTGGGGAAGGAACACCTAAAATTTAATCTGCTCTTTTGGGTAACTACTAAGACTGCTTTGTTTCTAGAAGGAATTTTTATGTGTGCGGGTTCAGGGTGGAAGGATAAAGTGAAATAACATAGGTACTAAAACTCCTGCCAGATTATCCAACTCCAAGTGATCAGTGCTAAGCACATGTACCCAGGAGAGACACTGACTGGACTGGGCTTCGGTTATATGTGTGTAACCATTACGATTATAGAAGGGGTCATAAATTTGAGGTGAAATGATAGGAGACATAGGAGGAGCTGATGGGGCAGGAGGAGAGATTATGTGAGTAAAACATCTCCATAAAGAATTTTCAAAAATTTATAAATACACTCAAAGTGCTCTTTGCTACACATTACTGCCACATAGACCGGGAATATGCATGCAGAAAGGGCACGTGTCCCACAGATTCCCACCCTGCTCATGTCCCTTCATCCTATCTCTACTCTCATTCATTCCAGAAGGCGACAGCAAAGTCGAAGCTGTGACAGGGCTGTGCACTGTACCTTCGTTTTCTTTAATGGACAGATATTTTATGGTATCCACTGTGGTGTTGTACTACACGGACAGACTAGGTAATGGTCACATCAGAACCATTGGCATATTCAGTTAGTGCCCTCAAATAGTTACCATTGTTTCACTCTGAGAATAATTAAACAGTCCTTTGAATTGTTTTGAAATATACACTCCACTGACTTTACTATGTAACCATCTTTCAGAATTATGTGTAGAGTTTATTCCTCCAAAATGTATTTTGATTTCAGCAACCTTAGTTTTGTTTCTAAATCACTTTGTGGGAAATTGTGGCTGCGTTTTAAACCCATCAATCACTACTGCCTGCATATACCTGCAGTGGCTAAATTTTAGGCTTAGAAGTGCTGTACTGAAAAGATAATAAATATTAACTATTTGCTTCTGAAAGGGACAAGCCTTCAGGGGACAGAATGCGACATGGTATATAGGTAGTGAATGACAGTTATGAAATCACATTTATTTATCTTCTCATTTCTCTGCCTCCCTAATCCTCTTTGTCTTCATCAGTGAAAACTTAAGGTAGTTAATTCAAATTATAGTATCTAAATCATTATATGGATACATATATCTAATATTATAAAATCAACATATTAGATTCTACTATAAGATACTTATATGCAAGGTACTTAATATTTATTTCATATCCAGATTCCTGAAATAAAACCACATGATGAGTGGATTTTTTTTAAATCTTTCTTAGATTTTTTTCCCTTGTAGACACAATGGAAACTTTTGTTTCTTTGGTGCCTTTTTGTGGGGAGAACCCAGGGCCACCTGTATAAGAGCAAGCGTTATACCACTGAGTGTTTCTTCCAGATCCCTTGGAGTTTGCCTTTTCTGTTGAATTCAAATATGAACACTCATCTTAGTGGATGGTTACAGCTACATAGATTTTATTCCTCTCCCATGTTTGTATATAGAGCCCACTTGGGACAGAAGGTGCAGGATGGGAGGAAAGGCAGTGAGAGGAAAGGCAAGCACACTAGCATCAGAATCCCTTGGCCTCCACCGTTAATCTCAGGAGTTGTTGCTCCATAGAAGAGGTTGATCTCCCCGAGTGAGCCAATGTGAATGTTTAAATTTACTTTTATCTATTTTATTTTATCTGTGTGTGTGTGTGCGCGCATGTGTGCGTGCACATGTGCATGAGTGTGTATGTCTATGAATGATTGTGTGTGCGGGTCAAACGACAGCATCAAGTGTCTGTTTTGGTTTATTTTTCAAGACAGGGTTTCTCGGTATAATAGCCCTGGCTGTCCTGGAACTCACTCTGTAGACCATGCTGGCCTCAAATTCACAAAGATCTGCCTGCCTCTGCCTCCTGTGTGCTGGGATTAAAGGTGTGTGCCACCACTGCCCAGTTTTTTAGCATCAGGTGTCTTTACAGCTCTCCATTTTAATTTCGAGACAGGGTCTCTTACTGACATAAGGCTTATTGATTCAGCTAGACTGGCTGGCTAGATTAGCCCTAGGGCTCCTCCTGTCTTTGTTCCTCCAACACTGTCATGACAGGCATATGCCATCAACCTGCTTTTTTATGTCAGTGCCGGGGATCTAAACTCCAATTTCTATGCTTGAGCAGCAAACACCTTACTGACTGAACCATCTCCCCAACACCACGTTCTGTGAAATTATTCCCGGGGAGACATGAGCAAATGTCCACTTACCCCAGATAGGTAACTGACAATAGACTGAAGAGTGGATACCACCAAAGTCCAACTACGTGAACCCATAAATTTTATTGAAAAATATATAGGAATGTGAATGAGAGGTTACAATGGACCAGAAATGACTCTGTGTTAGACATGTGTGCCATCAAAATCCCAGTCCAGCCTGGGAACCAGCTCATAACAACTGGAACCTAGAGTGCACTGCTCAACCAGTAAGCAGCTCAGCAGGTAGTTCTAGGTAGTTCAGTTGGTCTGAACCTCTTCCAGACAGGTTGGCCAGTCCATGTGTTTTCTTGGGAGCACTCCTTGCCTCTTTTCTTCCAGGTGTCTTGTGGTCTGAGCCACTTTTAGGCAGCTTAACTTTCCAGTGTGTTTCTCAGAAGGCCTTAACTATTTAAGCTTGGGAGTGTGTGGGGAAGGTCAGTTTTAGAGACTTCCTAAGTGTTTGAGTTGTTCATGTTCTGTGCTTAAAGAGTTCCTCTGAAAGACGGAATGTTTTTCCCACCACCACCACCCTACTTAGAAGATCCTGTGTCTTAAAGAGCTTCCTTCCAAGATGGAGAATTTCATCTGGGAGGAAATTGCTGTGTAAGGCTTTTTAAGCCACAGAATTGTTGTCCAATAGGCTCACTTCCTGCTGCTACTGTTACATGATGAATTTATTGTCCTTTGTCCATCTGAATTTGAAGATTAAAAGGCGGAAGTATGTGAATGAGAGGCATAGACAGAGAGACATAGAAACCAGGGACCAGAGTGACAGGAATGTGACTGAAAGTACAGAAATGTGCATGCAAGAAGCAAAGGTCTGTATTTTAGGTTGGTTGTTGAACCAACCTAAACGATCTTGAATGTCAACTTGCCAGTCCTTGAAGCTCTTGGTGCCTGTATTGCCTTACATGCCAAGAAAGCATAACCATACCTGTTCTATGGCCCGCTCAGCTCAGGGTATTAGAGAATGAAAGGTCCTATGTAGGGCTGCTCAGAAAGCATGACATCATCTTTGCAAATGGAAGAGATTAATATCCAAATGCAACTGTTATCTTTATAGTTTTTTAGCATAATATTCACTTTTGGATTTTATAATTAGGATAATTATTTGAAATTGGGAAATAAAATTTGGTTTTAGAATTAGAAGTTGAAGCGTTGAGGGAAAGTGTGGTCCCAGAAGCCAAACAGATTAATCTTTAAATCCTGAACCTGCCCGTCACTTAGTGAGTGAGCATCATTGAACATTCTGAAAACAGCTCTGAATTCTACTATAATGAACTCAGAGAACCACAATGAGGCACAAATGAGGCAAAGAATTTTGCATATTGTAGAACACAAAGAAACTATTTAGTTCATATCAATAATGGTCCAGCTATTGCAATGATGATGATGACTCAAGCTGCCAGTTTGGGGCTAAGTTTTTCCGTTTACTTTCAGAAGCTTAGGACCCACAAAGCTTTCACACTAGGACTGAGAATTAACATTTTTGTTCCATTTTAAATTTCTCTTCAGGACGATTCTGAGGGAGCTAAGCAGAAGCCATAGAGAAGTATTGCATCCTGGCTTAATTCTCATCTTGCTCAGCCTGCTTTCTTATAGAACCCAAGACGACCAGCCCAGGGGTGGCCTCACCCACAGTGGGCTTGGGCCCTGCCCCATTAACCACTAATTAAGAAAATGCTACACAGGCCTGCCTACAGCCAGATCTTATGGGGGGTATTTTCTCAGTTTTTGCTCTTTTCTCTCCTCTGGATCTATCTTGTGTCAAGTTGACGTAAAACTAGCCAGAACAAACTAGATCATACAGAGGCCCAAAATTTCCATCTTGCTGTGGTGCAGAGATAGATTGTGATATATTATTGACAAAATATTATTTGATAAAATCTGTATGGAGATATAAATGATAAGTCATAGGTCTTCTATTGATCCATATTTATTTATTTCTACATCATTGAAGATTAAAGTAAGGGTTTCATGAATGCTAGCACTCTAACTCTAAATTTCATCTAAGGCCCAATAAATTTGCTTTGAGCTGACACATGTACCCAAGTGAAGCCTAGAGTAATTTTCTTCAGAGGCCTGCGATTAAGTGATCTCTATCCAAAATGAAATTTGAGAAATATGTGTCCCTGGAATGCTCTGGAACTCTGTCCTAAATGCTTAGAAATTTTTAAAAAAATTTTATTGATTTTTTATTGAGCTCTACATTTTTCTCTCTCCTCCCCTTACTGCTTCTCCCCTCCCCCTTCAACCCTCCCCCAAGGTCCCCATGCTCCCAATTT
>LOJH01022693.1:7820-23091 GCA_001685095.1 Ellobius talpinus
AGAGAGAGAGAGAGAGAGAGAGAGGTTCCATGTAGCTCTCCTATGGTTCTCCATGGTCCGTGTGTGAATGTATAAGGCATGTTCAGTGGAAACCTTGTGTTTGCAAGACTGGGCAGGACTGTATAAGAACCACCATCATGTAGGGGGCCAGACATATGAGGAGAAACTGCAGAATGTTTACTGAACAAGGAAGGACACCCAGTGGAGGGACATTGGGAGAGTCACCCTAAAGCCTTCTTTTAACTAGAAAGCAAAGCAACTTGATGTCATGGGATCCAAGTGTGAAAATCAAGATATTTACTTCACCATAGCAAGTGTAGGTGATGGAGTGGCAACCCTAAACCTGGTTTCCTGCCACCTGCACTCTTAGGGGTCACTGATCTGCTTTCACTGCTGAGTCCCAGAGAGCAAATTTGTCTTTATGTCTGAAAAGTGATTGGCCGTTTTAAACACCTTTCATATAAATAGTCATTACAATAACACTTCATCAGTACTCAGCCTACTAGTCCAACTTATTAAATGAAAAGCTAAGGACAAACACATGCATTATAATGTGTGGCCAAATTAATTACCTGTCATTTTATCAAGGATTAAGCTGACATCTCTGGAACATGGCTGTGGGAGCCCTGTGCTGCCCATCTTGATGTGCTGAACGTTATCCACAAGGCAAGCATTAATATTCCCAATTCACACGTGAGGAAAATGTACTTAGGCTGAGTTACTCTATTGGTTCAAACTCTGTGCTGTTAGTGATGGAATCCCACCACTTCCTGGCTTCCTCTCCTTGAGGACACCCTGGATGGATGGCTGCAACCCCAACGGGTGACTCATTGAGGGAATAATGGAGTCACTGGGTTGCATTAAGATTATGAGATATTAAGAGAAGAGCCTCGCCAGCTAGAAGAAAGAAGAGACCTGTATCTTCAGAGTGCTTGACTTAGCACCCACTGGAGTGCTGTTGACTTAGCACCCATCGGCATGCTGTTGACTCAGTACTGGCCATTTCTCTTGGCTTTCGCACCATTCTTAGGTGAAGGAGGCCATGCCTTCACTTCCTGAGGGGACACCTGTGTCTCAGTTAATTTGGTTCAAAAGTATGAGCTCCGAGAAATGCTACCCTCCCTTACTCCAGACTTCCTTCCACCCCATTCCACCCAACCCCCAGCTAGTTGACCAACTTTATTGACTTCTTTTTTATAAATGACTTCATGCTTGTGTATGTTCTTAAATCCCTGTAAGACACAGCTAGCGGACTGAACCTGCTCTTCTGAGACTTCTGTCAACCATCATGAATCACTTTCCTGGTCTATGGAAAACTTTGTTCTCTTTCACAGCCTCGTTATACTTTGTTGTCTAACGGTATTTAGAGGGGACGGGAGGAATAAACTAACAAATGATAAATACATATTTTAGGATATTTAGATGATTTTTTGCTTTGTCAGTACACTACGGACTGATGACTCATGCTCACTAGCACACCCATCACCTCACATAGCCTTTCTTACAATGGTGTAACACTCAAACCCTCCTCTCTGGGCTGGAGCAATGCCTTGCAGCAAAGGCAGTGAAGAGCTCAGGCTCCTCTTCAGGGGACCAGAGTGTGGTTCTCAGCCCCCATCTAGGAAAGGTCACAGCTGCTAGCAACTCCAACACCAGTGGATCCAACACCCTCCTCTGGCTTCTGCAGGCACACACACACACCCACACCCACACCCAGGGGCAGGGGGAGGTCTGGTTCTGGAGTTTATTAAGAACCCGTCTGTAATCTGCAATGTCCAGACCCCTCATGTCTCCTAGCTTTTCTACTTCCCTGAAGACTGTTGTCCCGACTGCCTTCCCCCATATCTGAACCTCTTGTCACCTGTCCTCACACTCCCCTGAGGCCCTAGGGAACTTCACCTCCCCATCTTCTCCTCTATTTCTTCCTGGTTTTGTTTGTCTGCCTTGATTCTTGCAGTGTTGTTCAAATTACTCTGGAATTTCCTGTGTTTGAAAGCCTGATCACTTAAAGGCCTGGTTCCTATTTCTTTCCCCCTTGCCCCGCCCCTTTGCAAAACCCCTAAAACTCAGTCAGTGCCTTCCTTTCCCAAAGAAAGGTGACCACCTATTCTTTCTTTATTCAAAAGCCAACACTTTCATGGCTCTGGCTTCAGTGGAGGAACTATGACATCAGGGCAGGTGCTCCCTTGGCCATCAGCTCCCCCAGAATACAGATGCCATTCCACGGGTGGGGTGGTACCCTCAAAGAAATGTGAAGATCCTTCTTTCTACCTGTGGAGTTTTCATGGTGTTTTACCGTGGCTTTGATTTATTAGGACATTTGAATATATAGACAGTATTTGGTTGTCAAGGTATTTTCCATATCCGTAAATTAAGAATGAAAAAAAATGGAGCTTGGGAGGCGGATCAGTCAGTAAAATGCTGCTATGAAAGCATAAGGCATTTACGCAGCACCCAGGTAGAAACAAAATACATGTGCCTGCGATCCCAGCACTGGGAGGGCAGGATCCCTAGAGGTTCCAGGCCAGCCAGACTGACAAGCTTCCGGATAATGAGAGACCCTGACTCAAAAATTAGGAAAGACATCCAACATTAACCTTTGGCTCCTACCTACACATGCATGCATGCTCACACAGCTGAGCATGTATACATTCATACACAGCTCATACGTGTGTTTATCTACAAGCTGACTGCCATGTAGACACAATTGGAAAGTACCCAAAATAAAAAGGAATGAAAAATGCAAGAAACGTTGAATAGGAAAAACATCTTTCAGTTCCTCTCCCTCTCTCCCTCTCTCGAGTCTCCTCCCTTTCTCATTCTCTGTATCATGAGAGAATACAATTAATTCATCCTGAGGACTGGCTTTCGAAGGTCAGGATGACCTGGCTTCATATTTAGAAAAGAATTATCTGCAGGGAAAGCCAGCGATGAAGACATTTATTGCTGCTTGGCTGTGGGTTTCGTTTAATTTTAACTGCCCTGGACATTTTAAAAGTTGATCTATATAGTTCTCTGCATGTTTTCTCCTGATGAATATTTTCCATTTGGATTAAGTAGTAGTGGACATATTTCAGCTTCACATAAATTATGTACATCTGCAGAAATGCGGTGGAAGCTGAGTGAGACATATTGTTCAATAACTAAGAGACGGGGAAAGACGATAAATGGAAGCACAGTATATTCTTGGTTCCCAACATTGTGCTTTGTTTCTGTCTGTCTGTCTGTTTCCTCAGGGACCCTCAGAGTCTGGACCCACCAGAAGTCAGCAATGCAAAGCTTCAGTATGCGGGGTGGGGTCCGAAAGGCCAGCAGCTGGTAAGCAAGCCAGGTTCAATGCCATATTTTGAATTTTACTAAGTTAATGTTTTCTAAACTGTTTATCACTGAATAATATCTGGAGCGTGCCCACGTGTGTGTGTGAGAGAGAGAGGGGAGGAGGGAGGGAAGGAGGGAGGGAGGGAGGGAGAGAGAGAGATTAAGTTTTAGATAAATGTACCAAAGTATCTGATTATATAAAATTATTATTTCTTTTTAGATAGAGAATTCTCATTATAAAAAAATGGACCATGGTGGGTTGGGGAGATGGCTTAGTGTATAAAGTACTTGCTATGCAAACATGAGGAACCAAGTTTGGATTGACAAACCTGTGAAAACGCTAAGTGTAGCAATGTGCATCTATCATACCTGCAGTAGGCATGGAAGCAGACAGACCATGGGGACTCCTGGGATAGCCAGCCTAGCTAAAACGGAATGTTCTGGGTTCAGCAAGAGACCCTGTCAAAAAAAAACAGACAAAAAAAAACCTTAGAGGAAGACACAACCTCAGCCTCTGACCCCTACATGTGTGTGCACAGACAAGCACATCACCACACACATGCACACTCACAAAGGGAATGTCATATTGCACTCAACAGGTTTCCCTCACTATGACAAAGCATCGTGGAAAACAACATAACCAGGAATGAGTTCCTCTGGGCTCAGGGTTTCAAAAGTTTCCGTCCATGGTGGCTGCTCCTTCATTTCTGAGCTCATGAGGAAGCAGAAATGGCATGGTGTGTGGTGGGGCAGAATTGCTCACTTTGTGACACCTGGAAATGAGTTGGGTGATGGGGTAGCACACTGGTGAGATCCATCCTTCAGTGACATGCCTCTAGTGAACCAGTTCCCCCAACCAGCATACACCTACTGTTTGATTCATCTGACTATGAATTTGTGGATGGATTATTCCATGAATGACAGCAGCATCCTTGTAAGCCAGTCATCCCTTGATGATGCCACTACCTGGGGACCAAGCTCTCAGCATATGCATCTCGGGCTCCAGAGTATACCCAACTCATAATACATTCTTAGTTCTCATAGCCAGTGTGCATAGATGAAGCTCCTCAGATGCATGATGCATGGCAGTCATCAGTGTGATACACGTTGTTATACGTTGTTCTGGAAACTTACCCTCATTCCTAGAGGTTTATGGAGAAAGTGAACCTGTCAATCATTATGAAGCTGTGTCCCAGCAACCCTGTCAGCATGGGGAAGCTCACAGAGCCTTGACAGTTTGACACCCAAGGTCTTCATGGACCCAAATAGGTGAAACTGAGCTATTTAAAGCCCTGTGAGTTGCTAGGATGGTGTATAGGTTACTTTCCTTACTGTTACAAAGTACCCGATAAAGCAACTCAAAGAAGGAAGAGTTTAGTTTAGTTCACAGTGTGGACATCCTTTTCATCGTGATGGGGAAGGTGTGGCTTCAGTAGCATGAGGCGACTGGTCACACGGCCTCCTCAGTCGGGGAGCAGACAGAGATGAACCCTGAAGTGCCACTCTCTTTCCCCTTTCCGTTCAGTCCAGGACCCCAGCCCATGGAAAGGAGCCACCCACATTTCATGTAACCTAATCCAGAAACTCCTTTCAGACATGCCAGGGGTGTGGCGTCCTGGTGGCTCTAGACCCTGTCAAGTTGCCAGTCAGTGGTAACTATCACAGACAGTGTAGTGAAAAAGGCCCTCAATGAACAGCCTTGGTGTGAATGTATCCAGCCCAGAACCCATCACTAGCTGATCATGGCCACTCATGGCTATGAGTCTGAGAGAGGGGTGAGCTGGACAACAAAGAGAAAAATGTGTATGTCATGGCCCCAGCATACAGGAGTCACACCCGGGTGACCAGGTAACTACTATGAATCCTACTTAGCTTCGTTTCGAGAAGCAGGATCTCCCTGCACAGAGCCGCTCTGGTGTTCAGATCCGAGGGTTTGGAGGCTGTGTCTCAATCACCACTTTCTCTTCCATCTGGTTGCAGATAGTTTCTTGGTTGCACTTCAGTTCTATTATCTTGAATCAATTCGAAAACGCAAAAACATTGGGCCACAGAAGAATCTTAGCAATTCCTCAAGTGTCTAGCCAACTGGAGATTTCAGTGGGTCTAACTGGCCACAATCAATGTAACATTTGGAAGAGCCATTGATGGGGGTGCCCAGGGCAGAGGGTGACAGTCCCTCAGTGCAGTCACAGAAAGCGTCTGCAGCTTTGTCCTGGAGCCTGCACAGTGTTCTGGCACCTGCATCTTTTAAGACTGACTGATGGATGTGACTGAAGAGATGGCTCAGCAGTTAAGAGTACTTGCTGCTCTTCTAGAAGACATGAGTCTGGTTCCTAGCACCCGTGTCAGGCAACTCACATCTGCTAGTAACTCCAACTCCAGGGTACCTGACACCTTTGGCATCCACAGGCGGTCACTGTACTCCCTATTGGTTGGTCAGTAGCCCAGTGTGCCCAGCCTGGCATCCAGGCTCAGCCACAGAAGTGGGGGCAGGAACTGAGAAGCAGGGTGGTCTATTTTCTGTTGCTGGGAAAAAGACACCAGTATTTGGTTCCTCGCCAAGGTCTCTGTGTGCCTGACATGCCACCTGCTCCTTATTAAGCCGTGGTTAGCAATAAGCCTCTGGAGTGCACCTCACTTTCTTCACACCCAGGCCTTCCGACAGTGGGGGAGACAGGGCCCACACTCTAGAGTTCCATCTAGCGGCATTTGAGGGAGGATGAGTCTGTAGATGACTGCTCCAGCTTCTCACACTCAGTCAGCCCCGTCCCTGTCCAAAGCCATCGCACAGGAATGAAAACAGAGGATGACAAAGATGACCTTGCTTGACCTCCTAAAGAGTAACTAACAGCAAACAGAACAGGTGTCAACCTGACTGCGACAGCTCCCTGGTGTGACTTCTCCAATGTAGACACTTTATCGGGAACCCTCTGTAAGATCCCGCATGTCACTCTGGGGAAGTTTTTGGTCACATGTAATGCCATGTAGGGTGCTGGTAGGTCTCACATCTGAGCATAAAAGCATAAGGCAAAGAGTGCCTGGTACTCAGGAAGAATTTACAGGTGTTGGAAAACTAAATACATAAGCGAATTGCTTAATTAGCTCATTAGTATATGTGTGTGGTCTTAAGCATTAAGCGTAGAGTAATCAGAGGGGAGTAGCTAGCTGGGATCTAGGACTGTGTGTTCAGCACTCACAGTGAGGGAAACTGTACTCCCTTTCTGTTTCAAGGAACTCAGTGTCCAGTTAAGTATTCATTGCTGAAATGTGGGTTTAATGTTGTGAACCAACAGGCTCATTGAATTTAAACTGACATTAAGTCAGAAAGTCTTCCTGTAGCCTGTGTACTGACTCTTAGAAGCAGTGTAATCCATAGTGGGGAATGAGTCCTATATGTTGGAAATCAACCAAGTCCTATAATGGTAGGTGCTTGGGGCCGTGCAGGCGGGCCTTGTGGTTTCTGCTCCAGCTACCTCTTTCTTACTATTTAGCACAAACACAGTTGTGGACAGTGCACCGTCATGTTAGGATAAAACTTACAAACCCCAGAAGGATTATCCTGTCCCGCTGTGTGTCCTCACCTGAGAGAACCCTCACCCCAGGGCTACCACCCTGAGCACAGTCTCTGAGCTGTGTGTCTGCAAAGGAAAACTGCAATCAGGAACCTTGTGAACATTAATCTATTAAGAGACAGGCAGCAAATCCCTCCTCGCCGTTTTATTTTTAAAGGTAAATATTGCTCCCTGCAGTAAATCTGCTCTAATGATAACGAGTCATGCTGCAGTGACTGGATCTCCTTGGGGAGCAGAGAACACAGCTGCAGTCAGCTCCACCAAGGAGCTTTCAGAACCCCATAGCCCCACCACTCAGGGTGCTGAGCTGTGCCTATGGTGTGGAGCTTTGCCACTCGGGGATATGGCCACAGTCTTTCTGCTCATTCTCAACTATACTCTGTGTGCCTCTGGTTGACAGCTCTCATTTGGAGACAGCTGTACTGCACTTTTTAGATCCTGTGGTCCAGAATGAGTGTACCTCCATGGATGGCCAAGGCCTTGTGCCCCAACCCAGCACAGGGAGAAGTCAGGCGGGATAGCTTGCCTATAATCCTAGCACTCAGGGATTCAGAAGGCTGGGGCAGAGGATTAGAGAAGCCAGCCTGAGCAACAAGTAAGCTCCAGCCCAGCTTGGGCTACAGTGTGAGACCTAGCTTAGGGAGCAGGAGGAAAAAGAGGAAGAGGAGAGGGGAGAGGAAAGTAGGCAAAGCCATGAGAGAATTAGAGAGGAGGGGAGAAGAGAGAAAGAGAAGGGGAGGGAAGGAGAGGGGAGGAGAAGGGAGGGGAAGGGGGAGGAGAAGAGAAGGAGGCAAGGGAGACATTTCCCCCTCATTCTCATTCTGCAACACCAGCGTCTGTTTGCTGCATTAGTGTTGCAATTGCTCACAGTTGCTCACATGAAATGGCCAAGTTCATTTTTCTGTATTTTCAGCTATGGAGTTAAAGCAAGTGTGGAACTTCACAAGGGTCCGTCTTCCTTGTCTACTCTTCAGATGAGCCCCTCCCTGCCTAACTGAGCAGCCCAGGGTATCTCTGCAGAGCTCCAACACTCTGTAGGCCCCGCCTCCCATATGTGAGGTTATACCTGTACTCTCTGCACTGATCAAATCAACTGACATAGAAATAGGGTTTTGCTCTCCTAGATTTTGCTTTTACTAGAGCTATTGAATAAAGGCAGACAGGCTGAAGGCAGGAAGGTGACTTCCTCCCTCTTAGAACTGGAGTCCAGGCTGCTTCCTGTTTTGAGCTGGGGAGTATAGGAGCTTGGGGAATATGTATGAAGTAGCTGAGGGTCTGAGTGGGGTTGGGTGTGGGGAGGGGACTTTCTTCCTATGGATGGAAGAAAAATGGGGAATTTTTGCAGAGACAGCACACAACAGTGTTAGACAGCATTGAGGATTCAGGATGGGACACTGTTAGAGCTCTCAAGATCAGAGACCAAGAGACGCCTCCTCTCGGGTTGGCTGGCCACCTCGACCATGATAAATGAGCAGCTTTGGGAAGAGCATTTAATAAGGCCTCTGGGAAATCTTCAATAACTCAGGATGTGAAAAAATGATGAGCAATCAGCGAAGTTGGCCAGAAAGCCTGTGGGTGGTGAGGGGTGGGCCTCCGAGACCGCACACCCCAAGGAGCAGGTGGACGCAGCACATGGGGTGGGGTGTTCAAGGGAAGAGTTCATAGGTCTTACTTCCATCTGAGAAGACAAGACTGCTTGGTCTTTACCTCCCCAGCCACGAGAGCCTGTGTCCTCAGCGTCAGGTGACTGTTCTAAAGCAGGAGAATACAGTTAAGAAGTCAGGCTCTCAGCTAGACTTGATAATGAAGCACTCCACGGGTTATATGGTTGTCTAGACCTTGGAATGGTTTTTCTGGAAAGACCATGGACCCAGGGAGTCAGGAATCATCACTCAGATCAGTTTGTGTATTCGAAGGGTTAGGACAGCAGCTCTCTTGGCAAGATGTCAAGGCAGAGTGTGCTGTGTTCTCAAACATTCTCCCTTCCCCTAGAACTCTGGGGAATGGTCACTGTGGCTGATGACTGCTGTGGCTGGCCAGTTAGCTGCCATTGGAGGCCAGTTCTTGCTGTGTGCACACATCTGTCATTCTTTCATGAACTCATTTGCTCCCATTCCAAGACCGTCCAGACACTGTAGGGTTCTGGGAACCTGGGAGAAAGATGATCTCTTTTCCCACTGACCTCTGCCTCTGACTGAAAGTGTTTTTCTCATGAGCACTCATAGGCTCTCAGCCACTGTATCTGCTCCCTCTCCCTCAGTCTCTCATCCCTTAAAATGGTCCCCAAACCCACTGTATAGCTATCCATTCCAGGAAAGCGTCCATGATAGTGATGTGTCTAAGTTACTAATCTATTGCTATAAAAAGACAATACAACCAAGGCCACTTGTAAAAGAAAACATTTAATTGGGGTCTTGCTAATAGCTTCATGATCATCATAGCAGCAGGCAAGTGGGCATGGTCCTGGAGAAGTAGCTGAGAGCTTACATCAGATCCATAAGCACAAGGCAGAGAGAGAGAGAACTGATTGGGAATTGCATGTGCTTTTGAAACTCCACCCTCAGTGCCACACTCCCACTAATAAGGCCACACCTCCTGATCCTTCCCAAATAGTTGCACTAACTGTGGACCTAGCCTTCAAACATATGAGCCTCTGGGGACCATTGTCATTCAAGCCACCACACAGGCACTTAGGAGGTGGCCACTTTCTCTGTATGTGTGACCTCTTCATTTTTAACCAAGATCCTTATATCCTGATGTCTTAATCAAACACTGCTACCCAGGGCACAACTGTGGGGGCAAACTGCCCATTCCAGGTCCCAAACTGCCTGCTTGATCCAGCAGTCATCAGATCAGTTCAGCCTAACATCAAGTCCCGACTGCCCCCTGAGGTCTGACTTCCTGTCCCAACTGGGTTGCTGTAATCATGGCTGGCCTGGCCCCTGCCCACATGTGGTCTGATGTCCCAGCCCTTTTCCCTCCCTTCTCTTCCCTACCTACATTCTCTACTCTGCACAGGCCCAAGTTGAGGCCTCCCTTTCTTTAGTAACAGGTGTCCTCAGAGCCATGACCACGTGGCAGTGTCCCTTCAGTCAAGTCCATCCTAAGCTTGTTTGTCTCTTATGCCAATCAACAGCTGAAGGGAAGTGTCCCTCTCATTAGTGTATATGTCCCTCCCACACCTCCTCCCCTTAGACAGTGTATTGACTCATTTTCCATGAGTCAGTAAGGGTTCAGAAAAAACTGAGCTGAAAGTTTGTGGCCTTTAGGTCTCTGCCTTAAAGAGTGTGACAGTATTCCATTAAAGTTGTGAGATCCCTGTCAGCACGGCACCACCTCAACCGGAGACGAGGTGCCCCCGAAACACCAGAATGGCCTGTGAAATGGCGTAACTGTGTGGGAGGTGATAGCCCTGAAGGTTGAGCTTCTGTCTTGAAGATGCCAAACCCCCCAGAAGCTCAGATTCTGCAGCCATGGAGCAGAGTAGGGCCTAGGGAGAGGGGACACCAGCCTTCTCTTGTATGGTCAGGAGCAGACAGAAGACTTCAGTGGCTGCTGCATCTGCTGTGAGCCACCACACATTTCCCAGGTCTAGGGCAGGCAGGAGGCCTCTGCCAAGCTGGAAGGGAAACACCAGGAACCAGGAAGAAGGCGGGTTTTGAACCCAGAAGAGCCACCAGGAATTCCAAGGGTTTACCATAGACCACCTCTGCCTGCACCTTTGTCATAGCTAAAGTTGAGTCTTAGAGGGAGAAGGAAGCTACCTTGTTGGTTATGTTTTTGCACAAACTATTACGAAGAAGAGCTTTAGACTGGAAAGGACGGGTTCAAGTCTTGGTTCTGGCACTTAGGTGACAGTGTGACTTTAAGATGACAGATCACCAGAACTTTAGGTTCCTGCCCTGGAAATGGGCCCCAACCCTTCCCTACTGTCATCCCTATCTGTAATGTAGTTATGACAGTGAGCAGAGTCACTACATTTTCTAAGTTGTTTATTTAAAGTCATTGTGGGGTAAAGAACAAACCCAACAAGTTGTGGCTGCCTTGTTGCCGTAACATTCACATTAAGAAGGTATAAAGAGCGAAGAGAGCAATGTGTATGTTATCAATGGGAAGTTTGTGTCTGGAAAGGGAGGCAGCTTCCTTGAAGAACACTTTAGCACGCAGATGTTTCTGTGGGTGTCCAGTGGAATCCACGACACACTAGTGCATTGTGGGTGAGCCTCTCAGGCTCTACACCTTGCCCTTCTCCAGCTCTGGGGAGCAAGGTTGAGGTTAAGGAAGCATGATGTCTATTTAGCTTCCTCTGAATCTTTAGCTCCCCATAAGTTGGTATGTATACCTTTAGGAAGACATTGTTAGGTAACAATGATGCTTCTGTTCCTATAGCTATGTCTCCCACTTCGCAAAAGTCATGCCACCCAGCACCCAAAGAGCCATATCACCAAACCCCCAGGAAACCATGACAGCCTGCCCCCAAGAACTACAGTACTCATATTCCCCAGCCCTACCACCTATTCCACCCATCCCCTGCGAGTCATGACACCAAGCCCCACTGAGGTTCATGGTCACCTGCCCCCAAGAGCCATATAAGCCCAGGTAACCATGCCACTGAGCTCCCAAGAGTCTTCTCAGATTGCTGGACAACAACAAGGAACTAGGTGATGGCAGCACACTGCCCAGAATGCAACTTTCCCAAGAGCATTGTCCCTTACTGGGGTCTGCCTGTGCTAGCAAGGGGCAGGGAGCATTGTGCTGAAGTTGGCACACACAGTGATGGGAGCTCTATTGATCTTTCCAGCAAGAAGAAGTCAGTAGTGAAACATGGTGTGTGCAGAGAAGACCAGACCAAAGTGACATGACATTAATAACTTACAAACGCTAATCAGTTTGGGTTAATTTGGTATTCCCTGTAAAAAAAAATCTGTCATGGACCCTGAATCCATGAAAGTAGCGAAGAAATTAATGTTACAGGGTGGGAGCTTGCCTTCAGTGTTCTCAAATAAGGGTGGAGACAGTTTAGCAAATAATTAATGAGTTTTACCAAGGGTCCCCTTCAAATGTAACACATCTGTCATACTTTGCATCTCTATGGGGCCAAATCGCTTTAATATCCACTTGCACTCAAGTAAATAAGGCAAGTTCTTGGCAATTGGCCTGAAGGGATAGAGGAGTCCAGTGCCAGGATCATGAGTAAGGAAACTGGAGAGTTAGGACTCAATTATTGAAGATTCAGGACCACTCATGCCCCTGACCACCTCTCTGAAAGGATTAAAAAGTATGAAAGCAAATTGATTTCTGTGAGATTGTAGAGGAAGTAAAAAAAAGTGCACATTTTAACTGAAGACGGATGCTTGAAATCCTACACTAGCTCAGAATTGGGAATAATAGAGGGTTATTTATTTAGGAGTAGACTCACCGGTCACAATCCTCTAGCTGGAACGGGGAACAGCAACCGAATCCCGCAGCTGGAAAAGAGAGGCCGAACATGCACTTTACATGGGCCTAAATAATATAAGAGGCCACGCCCAAGTGGGCGGGTACCTTACAGGCTTCTGGTGGTGGGAATTCCTACAGCATTCATCCTCCATCATGCCATGACAATAGGAGACGAGCTTAAGAGAAAATTCATGTATGAAAAAGTGGAAGCTGCAATAGGAGACGTAAAGCACACGGGTGGTGACGGAGCATCCTTCCTCAGAGGAAGCCAAGCTAAGTGCATAAGCACCACCACAGCACTGCCACCCACACAAAGAGTGCCGAAAAGCTGGAGAATGCAAAGTGGTTACCAAGGACCGTTTGGGGAAGTCTGACCCCGACCATAATAGTGACACTAACCTTAACCCCAACCATGACCCTAATACTAACCTAATTGAACTCTAGCTCTAACCCTGACCTCAACCCTACTATTAACACTGACTCTGATCTTAATATTAACCCTGACCCTGATCATGGTCCTGACATAGACCCTGACCCTGACCCTGACCCTAGCCATGATTTAGAAGAGCTATCACACAAGCATTAAAAATAATGACTGAAAGAGACGGCCTCCAGCATGGGAGAAAACACTTGCAAATTGTGTATCTGGAAGGGGTAAATATCCAGAACAGATAAGGAGATCAATAGTAAAAATATAAATAATCTGATTTAGAATAGGTAATGGGCCTCGATTGATCAGAATGATCCATTGGTATATGAAAAACTATTTAGAGGCTGGGGAGATGGTTCCATGGTTAAGAACACATATCTGTTCTTATGGAGGACCCAAGTGCAGTTACCAGCACCAACATTGTAGCTCACAACTGTCTGTAACTCCAGTCCAGGGCATTAGATGCTGCCTTCTGGCCTCTGTGGGCACTAGGTACATACATAGTGCATATACATGTAAGCAGGCAAAACATTCAAACACATAAAATAAAACTGAATAAATCTTTAATAAAAAAAAAAGCACTTACTATCAGAAACCACTAGGGAAATCACTAGGGAAGCCTTGGGGAGGGGGTTATCACCTCTGTGCATCGAAGTGGCTGTCATCAAAATGACATAGCAAGAACTGGTGAGGATGTAAATCCAGCCTCTTGGAAAACAGCACCGTGGCTGCAGAAAACTGAGCGGAGAGCTATAGCACATGATCCAGCATGCCCACTGTCAGGCGTGAATCCATCAGAAACCACGCAGCGTGTTGAAGAAGCGTCTGCACCGGGTTTCGCTGTAGAGCTGCATCCCAAAGTCAGCCTACACAGGAGTGGCGATGAAAAATGCATCAGGTATACACAATAGAAAACAAGAAAGCACGAAAGCCTGCCATTTGTGCCAACATGCTTCAGAACGGAAGCAGTACGTTAGGTGAAATAAGCAAGGCACAGAGAGACAAGAACCACAGGACCCCACTCACGGGTCACAACTGAAAAGGTTAACCTCAGTGAAGCAGGGAGCAGAACCACCATTACCAGAGACTAGGAGAACAGCAGGAGGGACAACTGGAGAAGCACAAAAAGGAATAGGCCAGCAAGGCAGTGGAACCCATGCTTAATGAAAGGCAATTAGGAATAAAGGCATGTGAGCCTTGAAAACAAGGCCTGACCTCGTTGCCTGTTCCCATCCTAGCTAGAGCTTTCTTGATGCAACTGTGACTGGAATGGTGGAGTATTTCTTATGAGAAGTCTAGTTTGGAACAGTCTCCCCATCAGCCTTGGCAATATTAGGTTAGGGAGTTTCATGATCATGTATCAGAGCGAGGTTAGGAGCAGAACCAGAGCTCTGCATCAAGGAAGGCGACATTTAAGGATAGTCTAGAGATAATGTAACAAGGCCCGGATTGAAATCGCCTTTGTGGGCATTTTGAGGGAGCATATGACCGCAGCTGTGTCTGAAGGCAAGGATGATGCAGATAGATGCTGAAGGTCTGGAGATGTTTCCTGTGGCCTGGAATGGGCTGCTCTCTGCCCTCTGCTAAGACTGCTCTGTACTACACAGAGGACCCTTGAGAGCCGTCCCATTTGGCCCGAGGTAACACCTCTCCCTTGAAATCCCCAAATCGTTTCCTAATTGGAGAAGGGCTCCATCTCCTCATCTACAGTGAGTCATCGCAGCCTCCCTCCCTCGGAGCTGCTGAAGATTACCGGTCCCTCGTCCCGCGGCAGCTAATCACATGCTTCTGTTTTATTATGCCACTTTTCGCTTTCGAATAGTTTCATTTCCCAGATCAGATGTGAGCTGTTCAAGGACGAAAGATGTTTTCCATCACGTTTGTGGCTTCCACGGCCCACTGCTCAGTGTGGAGCAGAATGTGGGGTTTCAACAGATCCTTGCCAAATGAATGATATCCTGTAGTGAAAGTAAAATCAAATGTCAAATTTATGAGTATAAGTTCCAGAATTCATGGAAATTGGAAAAGCTTGATGTTATTATGTAAAAGATTTTAGATTTAACAACTTGTCTGATGGTTAATTAACTCAGCCGCTCACACTGTGAGCAACCCCGAGGAAGAATGCTAGAATTTTCAGCCAGGTTTTTTTTTCTTGAAGTGTTTGCTCTGCTATGAAAGACCTTAAAATAAGAATGTAGATTGTCATTGTTGAGACATGTCAGGAATAGACTGAACTGAACAGTCTCTGTGGGAGAGGGGTCTCCATAGGGGAGGACTTTCTGTGGGGGAACAGTCTCTGTGGGAGAGCGGTCTCTGTAGGGGAGCAGTCTATTTGAGGGAGCAGTCTCTGTGCTCCATTAGTCTCTGTAGGGGAGGAGTCTCTGTGCGGTAAGAGTCTCTTTGAGGGGAGGAGTCTCTCTGTGAGAGAGTCTCTGTAGGGGAGGAGTCTGTGTGAGGGAGCTGTCTCTGGGGGAGGAGTCTCTGTGAGGGAGGAGTCTCTGGGGGAGGAGTC
>LOJH01022694.1:227-13769 GCA_001685095.1 Ellobius talpinus
CACCTTCACACCAATGCACATAAAATAAAGATAAATAAATCATAAAAAAAGAAAGGCTTTGGGATGTAATTCCCATCCCACCTCCATCAAAAAACTTCTGGCCCAACCTTCCATCACTGGCTACAGCACCGAAATGTATTGATTGGCATGTGTTAGATACTGTCTTGTGCTCTGAAGATGTTTCCCTGATCTTGGGAAGCATCCAGAGTCATGAGGCACAAACAAAACTGTAAATCATGCAATTTGGATAAGTGCCATTGTGGGATATTTCTTTGGACAGAGTTGTGAACAAACATCAGAGAGAGAGAGACAGAAAGAGAGACAGAGAGAGTGAGAGAGAGATAGATAGAGTGAGACAGAGACAAAGAGAGACAGAGAGAGTGAGAGAGAGAGAGAGACTGAGAGAGAGCGAGAGACAGAGAGAGAGAGAGAGAGAGAGAGAGAGAGAGAGAGAGAGAGAGAGAGGACCAAGTAAGTTTGTGATTAGCAGAGTGAGCTGATGGGCAGCTGGGTGGTTCATGGTTCTTCACAGAGAAGCACATACCCAAAGTGTGGGCTGAGGAGTAGGGGAAGGAGAGAGTTCTGTGCTGAAGTGGAGTTTGGCCAGAGCAGCAAAGTGACATGTGGAGAGGCTAGAGAGGTCAGTGGAGGCTAGAGCATGCAGCGACTGTGTGCCCTGGGAAGGAGTTTGGACTTTAGTCTAAGTATGATGATAAGCCATTGATAGGCTTAAGGCAAGGGGACTCCACGGTTTGGTTTGGCATTAAGGCTGCTCACTGTAGCTGCTCACTACAGCTGTGGGATGGACCAGGTCGAACATGGAAGCAGGGAGCCCCACTGTGTGAGGAGGTGTGAAGCTGTGTGAGGGTAGCTTAGGCTATGGTGCTAGAGAAAAGGGATGTCTCTCCCTCCTCCCTCCCCCTCCATATATGCATTTACATGAGTATTGGAGCTAGAATGGAGACTTGGACAGCTGTGTAGTTGGGAATCCACAGCAGTGGAGGTGAGAGTCAAGACTTGATTTTGATCTTAGAGATAGCAATGTCTGTATGAAACACAGGAAAGCCACTGAGAAGGAAAACTTTGAAAAACTGTGCCCAAAAGCTCAGGGCAAATCTTGAAACTAGACGGAGAGATTTTTGGAGCCACAAGACAAGGTACTTAAGACCCTGAGAATAGCTGGGTGTGGTGGCACACGCCTTTAATCCTAGCACTCAGGAGGCAGAGGCTGAGCCAAAGTAACGGAGTCTTTTGTTTGGGTTTGAGACAGTCTGGTCATATAACCCAGGCTAGTTTAGAGCCTCCTTTGTAACCCTTGCTTGATTTTCATAGACTGTCCTCCCCTCTCCGTCCCCCAAGCCCTAGGATTACCCGTGTGCACCACCCTGTTTGGTAATGTGTAGCTCTTTAAAATATATTTAATCCTGAATTTTCCCCAAAATTGTCTTTACTGATCCTTGTAGTTTAGTACCTAGTCAATTTGAGTACAAAGTTAATCTAACCACTGTGCTGAGGCATCTCTGGGCATTAACAATTGCTCAGAGGGTTGTCGTGTCTGCTGTTAGAAAATAGAGTGAGGAGCTAGGGAAGTAGCCCTAGCATGCATGGAACCTTGGGTTTGATCCCCAGTACAACAAAAACCAGGCATGATGAATCACACCTGTAATTCCAGCATTCTCAAGGTAGAGACAAGAGGATCAGGATTTCAAGATTGTCCTCTGTTATATAACCCTAGGTTAAAAAAACCCCAAAAAACAGAAAGAGAGAGAGAGAGAGAGAGAAGGAAGGACAAAAGAAAGGATGACATGTAGTATCAGGAGGGTTGCATAGAGCTCTAAAGATATTTTAACTGAGTAACTTGATAAGAGCTTGATATGATGAAAAATAGAAAGTAGAGGCTGGAGGGGAAACTGAGTCCCCTTGAGTGAAGAGGTAATCCATACGAATCTTACGGTCAGAGAGCTCCTCTGTCTTTGGGCTTCCTGGGCAGTGGTTTAGAAAAGATCTCATGGAGGCACTTTGTTTTCACCTTGTGAAACCGAGGTCTAGAGAAGCCGGTGCCAGGCCACCCGTGATATAGTTGGCTGTGGAAAGACAAGGAAGGACAGCAGTTCGGAATTCCCGGGTGCCTCTTCCCGGAATGCCTCAGGTGCTTCAGGCTTCCTCAAAGAGACTTTTAGGGTTGTGTTCAATTTTACGGGATGGCATCTGAAGAAGAAACGTCAGAAAGAATGGACCAAAGAGTAAAAATGAGAGCGGGTCAGCAAACTGTTTTCCCCAGCTCTTGTGTCTCAGCCAGTCTGGCTCCCTCCTGGGCTTTCTGCTTTCTGTTTGTCTCTCTCTGCAGCCATTTCTCCCTGGGGTGGTGGCTTACGTCTATTCACATGACTTCAGCATTTCATTTCTGATGACACGCAGAGATGGACAAGTCATGTGCTCCAGCCCTGGTCTTCACAGTTCTCTCTCCACACAGTTAACAGAGAATCTTTCCATATGCAAATATTCATAGCTCAGCCGGAAACATAAATTAAAAAGCACCTTCTTTCTGAAAAGCCTTTCAGGTCTACCAGACGCCACCCTTTCACGGTGGGGCTGGGAGTAAGGCGGAGCGCATGCTTCCTTGGGACACAGTATCAACTCAGGATATTGACTACATTCTGGGTATGGGTTGGTCATGGTTTCATGCCAATCTTAATTGCTGGTATCCTCCAAACTGGTTAAAATGAATAAGGCTTGGTGGCTCAAACCTGTAGTCTCAGCTACTTTAGAATCTGAGGCAGGAGAATACTTGAGCCCAGGAGTATCAGGAAAATCCTCATCTAAAAAGAAAAGTGGTTACAAGGCTGGAGAGATGACCCAGGAACAAGAATACTGGCTGCTGTTCCAGAGGACCCAGGTTCAATTCACAGTTGTCTGGTCCAATTCACAGTTGTCTGTAACTCCAGTTTCATGGAATCCAATGCCCTCTTTTTGCTTCCCTGGGGACAAGGGATGCATGTGGTACACAGACATACATGCAGGCACAATATCCATACACATAAAATGAATAAATAATTTTTAATTGGTTAACTTTGGATTTGATGTTGCCTATCTGCGATCTTAGCATTCAGAAAGTGGAGGCAGCACATCTTGATTTCTTGGTCATCTTGAGTTATATAGTAAAAAAAAAAATGATTGAAGTCCCATGGCAGTGGTGGCGCAAGCCTTTAATCCCTGTACTGTGGAAGCAGAGGCAGGTGGATCTCTGAGTTGGAGGCCAGCCGGGTCTACAGAGCAAGTTCTAGGATGGCCAAGGCTACACAGAAAAACCCTGTATATAAAATCATCCCAATATCCAAGACATCTTTGACCTAGACTACTTTGTTATTGCCTCTCTACCTGACTCATTTTGCTACTAGGACATACTGCCTTTTCACCTGGTAGAAGATCCTCAAAGTTTCCCATAGTGGAGACTCCCTAGCAACATGGACTTGGGAAATATGCAGGATCTACAGCCTGTGTGGAGCTGGAGTCTGCAATTTGCACTTCTGGGTCATCCTGATGGAGTGGATTGTAGCCCATACCTGAGAAAAAAGAACTGCCTTGTTCTGGCTTTGTCCTTTCCTTTTGTTGACCTCTGTTCTCACCCTGGACTGGCCCTCATCACCGTACAGCTGGATTAGAACAGCAGCTGGCCCCCCATTAGCCCCTGCCTGTTCCAGCCTACCCATCCTGTACAAATAATTGTTTCCTCACATCCTTTCCCTGCTCAGAGGCTTCCCTGAGCGCTCTTAGATGCTATCTAAAGGCATTGGCTCTTGGCCAGCCTAGCCGGCTTCCCACCCTCCCCTTTCCTTCTTCTGGGTTCACTCCCATCCTTCCCCACCTCACTGGTCTTGTATCCATCGTTGGATTGGGAAACATTACACTACACGGGAGAAATCAAGAAAACTACTTAGGTTGTTTATCCCCTTTGTTCAGGCATCCATCTCGCTTCCTCCATAGTGCGGTTTGCCTTGCACTAGCTCTATGACTTTGGCCAAAGGGCCTAAGTTCTCTGTACCTTACTTAGCATTCTCATTTTCTCATTGTTAAAATGAGAATGTTTACTATTGGTGGCTTTTGGCTGGAGATTAAGTCCGCTGCCTTACTTGTTCTGGGTGTGCTCTCTACCACTGGGCTACACTTTGTCTCAACAGAGATCTTAATACGACATACTTCATAGGCTTGTGGAGATGACTTAAAAAGTCAATAAAATGGATTATAATGGTATGTGACATAAACTGTCATGTAACTGATGATATGATTGTGATCTTTGCCTCTTCCAGCCTGCTCTTTTCTAGAAACCATTTCTTCTTGGAATATTGAACTGATAAGAAGAGTTCCTGGTAATGCCTTGTCTGATCCAGGGGTGGGGATATTTAAATGCTCAGTGTTTGGATCTCACTGGGTTTCTCTGCAGCCCTCTCCCAGGGACTGGGTTGTCTCTCAAGCTGTAATTGGCCTGCTAGGAGGAGAAAAGGTAAGATTTGAAAGCAAGGGTTTCCAGAATAAACACAATGATATTAGTACAACTTCAAAACGTCTACAGAGCCAGTGGGCCCTACACTTTCTTTCCTGGTGCTTTCTCCTATTTTTCTTTCTATACCCCAGGTGCAAGCAGCCCTGCCTCTTCCCCTACTCAGTCTTCACTGGCTCTTCAGGAGGCCTCCCTCCCAAGTAGTTTCCTGTGTTTGTCCTGAACCCCTGAACCTTGCTCTTTGTAGCCAATGCAGCCCCTTTCTGTTAATCTAGTCCCAATGTGGGTGTGGATGTTCGTAGGTAGTTAAACTAAGCTAGATAGCAATGCATTACTGCTTTGTGTTCAAATGAATGTCTCTGCTTTCATGGATATATATAAGCAATTCTTTTAAAAGCCACATTGAGATGCTGGACATAGTGGCACACCTTTAATGCCAGCACTGGGGAGGCAGAGACAGATGGATCTCTGTGAGTTCAAGGCCAGCCTGGTCTACAGAGCAAGTTCCAGGACAGCCAAAGATACACAGAGAAAACCTGTCTCCAAAAAGAAAAAAACAAAAAACAAAAAGGTCACATTGAACTCAATATTTTTTTTCTTTGCTTTCTCCCTCATCATCTCCTTCCCCTCTTCCTCTCAGTAAAGATGCCCAGTTCAACCACTATGGATTTGAGGGTGGTCTGAGAGTGTTTTTGACATGTCTAGGGGAAGCTGCTGTCTCCTGAGGCCCATGGGAACTCTGGGAGCCACACAGAGCCCTCTGCCTCTCAGTTTTCTGGTCTGTTTAATGGAACTAAACCATAACTGCCTTGTTATAAGGGAAGGAAACAGTTTTGCCTTCAGGATGGTGGCAGAGCAGTGCTCTTGTGATGATGCCAGGAGGATCGATGCAACAGTAGATCAAAGGTCACCCAGCAAGTTGGCATGCCCAGAACTGAAGGTTTACTGCTTCAGCTGTCCTTGCTTTTTTTTTTCTTTTTCTTTTTTCTTGTTCTGGGTCTGATGCAACCAGCTGAACCTAGAACTTCAAAAGCCATGAAAGCCCACGAGCAATGTTTTTTTCCTGCCTTTCTCCACCCTAGTTGGTTTTCTGTGGAGCAACAATAACAGAGTTGCTGCTGTGTGTGAATAACAAACACCTAAAGTTCCTCTTATCTGGTCTGCTAACTGCTGTGGCCTCAGAGGTTGCAGTTGTTTGTCTCTGTTTAGGCGGGGTTGCCTAGGGAACAAAGTTGTTCTCTTTACCACTAAGTGATTGTGGGACAAGTTTTTTCCCCTTTCTTGTACAGAAAGTGCTTGTTGATCAGAGGATTTGATGGGTTACTTTCTGCCCCTCTTCATTTCCCCCTCCCCTCAGACCGCTTCCTCTCCTAGTGCCCCCTCCCCTTTTTGAGACAAAGTCTCCTGCTGCCCAAAATGTCCTTGAACTTCTTATCTGCCTGCCTCCAAACCTCAGGTGCTGAGATTATAACAGCCCACCACCACAGTCACTTCACCCACCTGCCCCCAACCCCAATCTTTATAACACCATGGATCAAACTTTCTTTTCATCATCTGTTACTTTTCAGGTAGAAAACAGGGGTGTAAAGTCTGTAGGTGTACTGAATAGTTCCCAAAGCCCCTCAGTTTGTTTTACAGGGAAAGAGTGGAAGGATTTGGGCTTAAGCTAGGTCAGAGGAGGGATTCCTGCTTGAGAGCGGATGTGGCCGTAGCCCTCGGTTTGTATCTGTGCCATTAGCTGTGCGTTCTGCACAGCATGACCAAACTGACAGGTACACACAATGAATTTGGCATCCTGAGAAGCAAGATTGAGATTAGATAGGGAAATTGGGGCTCAAGAGGCCAGCAAGCAGAGATGTGTGATGTTAGGAAAGTTTTGACAATTGGAAAAGAACAGGCTAATATGTATGAATCTGACAGAGAAGGAAGCATGTCATTTTGAGTTAATTTGGTTAGCAATTGGGCCAAGTCATTTTGGTCACCTTGAGGCTTATTAAGAAAAGTGAAATTCTGTTTAAATGCATGTATCCAAAAAATAGCTCTGTGTTCTACAGGAAGCCCAGATTAAATGAAATAACTGACATAAGGGTGGCTCTCTTAAGAACCCAGTAGGCTCAGAATTGGTCTAGAATTAAGTCCATTGGAGGGTGCAGCAGAAGAGAAACTAAATGTCCTTCATGAGTCAGACAAACTGCAGAGAAATGTGGACAGAGAAGGGCAGTAGTAAGTATCCCCTAAGAGGTGCAGAGGGAAGCTGAAATAGACTTGGCCCACACCACTGGTTGAGAGAACTCTCAGGACTAGAGGAGAAGCAGGAATTGAACACATCTTTCTTTGGGTGGGGTGGGGAAAGCAGACTAGAAGAATGTAGTTTTGCCTCCTCACATAGTCTCCTTTTTCTCACCACAACGCTTCTGCTTTGTCAAGGTCAAGGATTCTGAGTGGATTATTAGAAGCAGGAAGAGACAGGCTCACCTATGTTAACTAGGCTCCTCTCTTGATCCTTCAGAAGCATACCTTTCTTGTTTCTTTGGGGGGATTCTTAGGGAGTATTTTTCCAAATTTTCCCTCAAGCTAAAAGTTGGATGTTAATAGTCATTTAGACCAGGTAGGAAGGCTAAGTTGTGTCCAAATTTTCATAAGGGCTGTGCGATTTTGGACAAGTTACTTAAACTTGCTGAGTCTCAGCTTCCCTATGTGGACAGAGAGGTATAAGAGCAAAAGCATGTAGAGACTATGTAAATGACACACCATCAGGGAGGCAGCAGCCCTTCCCGGGTGTTCAGCAAATATTGGACAGACTAGCAAAACATTTTGCCTCTATCAAATGCCCATCCAGTCTATGTATACAGTCAGACACCAAGTTTATTTTTAGAAAAAAAGAGCAAAGTTTATTGAAATTTCAAGCTACATCTGAAAAATCCAAATCCAAATCCTGAAGACATACAGCAGGATGAGGTGTCAGAAAGTGGAAAGTGTCCACTGTCACAGAACCTCCTTACACAAACTTCCTGGGTACATCTCCCAGGCCCTAAAGGGATCAAAATCTTTTACTTCTCTTATCCACCACAGGACTCCATCCTTTAATTTATCCCAAACTTTCTTACAAGAAGAAAACAAAAAACAAAAAACCCAACCCCCCAAAAACAACAAGAACAACAACACAAAACCAACAACAAAACCAAAAACAATTAAAAAAAGCCCTCAAACAAAAAAGTGAAGTCCAAACTGATCTTCTCTCAACCCCATTCTATGTAGTCAGCACCAATGAATGGTGGGTTTGGCATTCAAATGAGGACTTCAGTGCCTTCAGTGGACAGAAGGGGGAGGGATGCAGCAGCAAGGCATCTGTGGCCGCATTGTGAGGCTGGTCCCCCTCTCCCTCCCTTGTATCTTGAGTCTTAATTAATCTAAAGGACAAAGTGGATCAATTTGGTAAATTAGCACAGTCAAAAAATTAGCTTTAAGAGATAAGGGACCAGTGAGTACTCTCAAAGCTGATTAGGCCCTTCAACATGTAGGTGTATGTGTATATGTATACAACACTACACTAAGATATAGATCTAGCCCTATGGGTATATATATGCATTTATGGCTATATAGAAAAACTATGCCAACACTAACCAAACAGAACTTTGTAAGCGGTCATCCCAAAGCTGTAATCCCACACTGGGCTGTGCACAAAGCCATGCAATATACCATATTAACCAACAGAAGGCTGACTTGGCTCAATCTCTCCCATCTCTGCCCCAGCCTGGGCAAGACAGAGGAGAAGAGAGAGGTTGCCTCTGCTTAAAACACAAGTGGCTTCTTCATAGGAACAGTCATTGTCAGATGAAGCTGTGGAAGATGTCCATGGAAATGAAAAACAGACCCCGTATACTTTCTGGAGCACACTGGCATTACCTCTCAAACTACTTTCTCCTTTGCCAGCTGTAACTAAGTTTCCCAGGCCCTGGAAGCCCCTGGGCCCGGTAGCATGAGAGGCTCACTGGCTTAGGGTTACTAGGTCCCATGCAACTCAGTCTCCAGGGACCTGCTCTTTGTCAGGGGTCTGTCACTGGAGTGGACCCAGATGGCCATGTCCTTGGGACATCTCTTGGCACCAGCTATGTTAGGTGTAAAGTTCTCCACATGAGATGATGCTTGGGGAGCCAAAAAACAAACTGGAAAGAACTAGGTAGAACAAGTTGTGGCTCTGCCCACCCTGAGGACAGAGCCACTTACACCGCAGAACCACCAGGGGCTTCTGGGGTTTCTGGGGCTTCGGGTGCTGGCTCTTCAAGGCTCAGCCTGGACTGGAACTTTTCCAGCTGCTCTGGGCTTGCCAGGGTCTTCAGGAGGGTGTTCTCACGCTCCAGCTGGGAGTTCTTCTCCACCAGCTCACGAATCTGCTCCTTTAGGATCTCCACCTCCTCTCTCACAGCATACATCAGATGATTCTTCACTAGATCCTGTCATGGAATAAAGCTATTTGTTAGCCACCATGGCCCCTCCGCAGCACTGTCACCCTGCTCTCAATCTGCTGCACTGGTCTTTATGCCAACATGATGCAACCCTCACACAGCACATCGTGCCTAGAGCTCACTTCTTTGCACCCTATGCTCTTACACACTTAAGACTCTTGTTTAGGACAGCTGCAGGATTTGGGCCATGCCAGGGTTGGCAGCCCAACATTGTTCCAGACTCTCCAAATTACTAATGATTTTCAAGTCTGACTAGGTTAAGACCTCTCAGTTTATCCTGCTGACGACACAAATCTGGGGGAAGCCTACAGTGGACCCCATATTCTTGGTCTGTTTTATAAACATTTACCAATAATATGAAATTGTTATCTCCTAAAAATGCCATCTATTTTGGCATTTTTCTCCCCTGCACATAACCCAGCACATCGAGTCACCCTTGTCTTGAAAACTCAAATAGGACACATTAACCTTACTCTGGGGAAGGGACAGAGCTTTCCGAACCCTTTGAATTTGCTGAGGGATAGGGAACTGTGCCATTAAGCTCCACAGCACAGTTGAGCAGCTTATCACTGGAAGAAGTCCCAAGTCTCTGCAGCATTTTGGCTGTTTGGTGGAGTGTGACCTCTACCTATTAAGAAGCAGGCCAGCAAAAGGGTGGGGTGCTTTGCTTTCTGTTTCCTCCCAACTCCTGACCCCAGCCCAGGATCTGCAGAGGCACTGCAGTGCAACTGCATCCAATGAGCTCTGGCCCCTGCCAAGGGCAGGAAACAGACAAATCCAAGAGTTGCAATTCTCACCTTGCACCATTCAGGAGGGAGCCAGAGACTGCTGCAAAGCCCTGGGATGGAGGAGGAGTCAAAAGGGAGGTAGTGTACCAAGGGCAGACTGGGAATGTCCTAAAAGACATCCCGCTAATTGTCCCCTAAGGTCTCCAATAAGGATAGGAAGCTGGCAGTTATTTTCCTTAGGGTCCTGGCTAAACGCTTTTGCATCCACACCCCCTCAGAACCGTCCAGAGTTACATAAGCTACAAATAAGTCAGGGGACGGTAATGACGCAGTGATGCCACTCACCATGGCCTGCTCAATCTTGTTGTCTAGGGCCACCACGCTGGCTCCGGAGGCACTGCGAAGACAAAAAGCAAAGCCACCCATTACTCACTCTAAGTCCAAGGCAGTTGTGGCTGAAGTCTTCCATCTGCCTAGGGTCTTCTTCTCTCCTGCCTCCCTGGCCTGAATTCCAGGCACTTAAGGTCTCTCTCCAGCCCCTGCAGGAAACTGCACTTCTCTAACCCCGCTAACCTTGCTGGGGCGCCGCCCTGAGTTCCAAAGGATTGGAGCTCTGCGCGGTTCTGAGGCGCCCGGGCTCAGGCCTGCTTTCAGGCTATTTGCAAACAATAGAGCGCGCCCAAGGAAAGCCCCCTCGCGTCGGGGCCCCAAAGGTCACGGGCAAACCTACCAATCTCCGAACCTAGCTAGGAATTCCTTCTCGATTTAGAAGCTTCCGACCTTTCCCCAGACAGTGCACAGCCTGCCCCAGCCCTGCCTAGCTCGCCGCCCCTCTGCCTTAGCTGCGGTAGCTGCTGATTCTCACCGCCGCGCCGCAGCCGCAGGGACGCTCCGCCGGCGGATCCCAGCGAGGAGGTGACCCCCCCTCTCCTGCGTCCCCTACCCCCGCCCCTTCCCAGGATGCTACACCGCGGGGAAACAGGGACCAGAGCAAGGCTAGCTAGCTCTGTGATCCACCTCGGAGCCCAGTCCTGTGGGCTCCGCGGCTCGATTCAGCGAGCTAGGGCAAGTGGTTACCTGTTATCCAGCTTAACGGAAACCACATCTCCTCCAAGTAGAGAAGAGAAGAAGGAGATGGAGAAATTGTGCAGCTGATAGACCGCCACTTCCATGGGGGTCTGATACATTTCGGTGTTCATGATTCGAGTTGCCAGGGGAGCTGTGGCTGGTTTTGGTGGCTGCTGGCGCGCTGCTATGGGATAGGCTCTGGCGCCGCAGTTCGGCCTGGAGCTAGGAGTAGAAGGAAGGCTGCCGGGCAGAACCTGAGCAAGTCAGGCACTTCAAGCAGGAGTTGAAGGGAAGTGGCTCGAGGGAAGTCACCAAGTGTGTCACAAACTTCACAGCTGCCAGTCCAACCCAGACTCCGAGATAATTTCGGCTCCTGCTTCTTTATATAGGAGGAGCCCGCTGCGTCACATGGCGTCAGGGCCATGCAAATGAGTCCTGTACTGGGCTTTGTGGCCCAGTTAAACCACATCCCCCTCGGTGAACCTTAGTCAGGGAGTGTAAACAGTTCAGCACTTTCTTGTGCCAACTGGCATCTCCAAAGAGGACTTTGGAGGCTGGTAAAAACCAAACTGGAGCTCATTTCTAGAGAAATGAACAGCAGGTAGAAAGCATTCAATAGAGGGCGGTACTGCATTTAAAAGCTTTCCGGGTGCCAATCCATGTGCTCAACTGGCTTTGCAATGCTCTACTGTCACTCTCTGAAAGCCTACCCCCACCATTAGGAGCCTCACTTTCTCCAGCTGACTGCGTCTTTCCTTGGACACAGACTTTCCATCTGTATGTTCACTCACTCAGCAATGCAGCTGTCTAGCAAAGCATCAGCCAGATGCTTACCCAGCCTGGTCCAAACTCCAGGACCCGCTCAACTCATCTCTTCCTTGAGAAGTACAAGTATGGGAATAATGGGTGGTCTGCATGTAATACACTCACAGGTGTGCACGAATCTGTGAGTGCATGTGTATGGGGGAAAGAGGGTTCAAGAGCTGGTGAGATAGACACATACTAGGGAGCAGTAGGTGGGTGACAGAGGATGTGGAAAGAAGACAGAGCAGTGGAGTTGGCAATGGAGTGACCACAGACGCCAGTCCTTTTCTCTTTGGTCTCTACACCCTACTCTGCAAAGAAAATACATTCACCACTATTACCTGAGAGCTCATGTCCTTATTTATTTTATGTGTATGAGTGTTTTGCTGGTATGTATGTCTGTGCACCACATGAGTGCCTGGTGTCTGTCTGAGGAGCCATTGGATCCTCTGGGACTGGAGTTACAGAAGATTGTGAACAACCATGTAGTGCTGGCAATCGACTGGGTCCTCTTGAAGAGTAGCCAACACTCTTGCTGCTGAGTCATCTCTCCAGCCCTATTTTTATTTTTTTACTTACTTACTTATAGGCAGGGTCTATCTATGTAGCTCAAGCTGCCCTCCAATCACAATTCTCCTACATGCTGTGATTGTAGACTGCACCAACATGACTTGGCTAACTATTTTTTAAAACATTTTTAAGGGCTGGAGGGATGACTCAGCCATTAAATGCTAGGCTCACAACCAAAAATATTTCTAAAAACTTTCTTATAAACAGCAAGCTGAAGAAGAAAACTACAAACCAAAGCTACACATAAATTGCCTCAGGAAAAATAGCTCCAGTGTCAACAGAGCCCTGAGGAAAGGAAGATTTAGAATTTCTCCAGGTGCTCCCAAACTGAGAACCCTGAAGCATTGACACCAAGGGGAACTTGCCTCCTCCAGAAATCTCAAAGTCCTGATAACAGTTTCATCTACATGTGCATATTTCCTGTTTTTTTTAACTTTTGTTTTATCATTCCTATAAAATATGAAATAATGAATGATACAGGGAATCCAAAGAGAAACTTTATCCCTGGGGAAAATTTGGCAAAACTATAAATAAATTCACTTTTATTTGCCCACTTCTGTTTACTTCAGAATACAAAAAACTAAGCTGGTACATTGTGGACCTAAGTGTCTAGTAGTAATGGGTCCAACTATATATATATATATATATATATACACCATTGAAGAGTACTTAACGATGCCATAAGGAAAGAGGTTTCTGTTGTCTAATAAAATTACACATGTTTGCATCAAAATGTATTTTCATTCTTTTGGGCATTAAAAAGAAAGGAAGGAAGGAAGGAAAGAAAAAGACTGAAAAAGGAGGTGGCATCTAAGCCTTGAGGTTCTTCCTACTCCTGCCTAAGAGAGGCCACCTGGTGGATAAAATTAGAACTGCAAGGATAAGAAAGAACGTGGGCAGAGAAAGGAATAAGTGATGCAATCACCAATACTGTTTACACCAACTCAGGACTAGAGGAACATTAGGTTCCACCAACATATACAATAGTTTGCATGATGCTAAAGCAAGTACACATAAATCAGTGCTCCACAAGCTATGGTCCAATGAAACAACCCAGGGCAATCATTCTATTGGAAAAGTACTGGGACCTCTTATCAGCAAAGGAGGTAATTATTTGCTTCAGGATATTTCTTAGGTACCTGGTACTGACACCCTGGCTAAGGCTCCAGCCAAGCCCAATCTGAAGACCTTGATTTCCTCCTGGCTTTTAGTGCATTTATGTCACTGAACAGTCACTGTTTTCAACTATGAAATGGGGTTCCACTGGTAGATTTCAATGGTAAAATATTCAATGTCCACTGCAGATGCAAAGAGCTGACCAAGCGCCGGGCAGTGGTGGTGCTTGCCTTTAATTCCAGCACTCAGAAGGCAGAGGCGGGTGGATCTCTGTGAGTTCGAGGCCAGCCTG
>LOJH01022695.1:10319-20769 GCA_001685095.1 Ellobius talpinus
AGAGAGAGAGAGAGAGAGAGAGAGAGAGAGAGAGTACTCCAGTCTCAGAAAATGCTGGTTCAAAGGGAGAAGAGCAGAAACTCATCCCTTGGTCTGAGAAGCAGGCACATAGGCAGGTTCAGCTCTGTAAGCATTGTCCTGAGGAGGAAAGGCTGTGTTCCCAGAAGAGTAACTTGCCTTCCACCCAGCCCTGGACAAGGAGAGAGATGACGTCCTTAACAATTCTCTGAGGGTTTATTTTCATTGAATGCTAATTTATCCGCAGACTTTTTCCTGTGTTTAAGAAAAGCACATTCCTAGCCATTTGGCTATGACTCTTCATTTTATTAAATGAATTAAATTTAAAAAATTAAAATCATCTTTAATTTTAGGGACTGCAGAAATGGTCTAGTGGTTAAAAGCACTGACTGCTCTTCCAGATAACATGGATTGGATTCCCAGCATTCACAGGGCTGCTTTCTGTTCCAGGGGATCTCATGCCCTCTGCTGACCTCTGCAGACACAAGGTATGAAAGTGATACACAGATACACATGCAGGCGAAACCCCCAAGCACATTAAATTAAATAATTTTAAAAGTAATAAAATTATTTTAAAATTACTTTTATTTTAATTTTTGTTTTTCAGTTTTGGACTCAAACCAATGGCTCACACATGCTAGGCAAGTGTTCCACCACATAGAGCCTTGGTTCTGAATTTGTAGATATCACGTGGTCTCTAGCAGCTCCCTCCTTTTTGTGTATTCTTTAGTCTCTCTTCTTCCAAGATGGATCAGTTCATTCCAGTCTGCTCTTGCCTCTTGTTACCTTCGTTAATTCATTTTTTTAAATATTTTCCTGCAAATGTAACATCTCATTTCTCAACCATAAGTAGGTCATTCTTTAAGAGATAATTCATCAGAAAGTTTTATTCACAGTAACATACAGAAATGTTTTATGAAATACTTTTAAATATATTTTTTCTTAAATGCATTAATTGATTATTGTGGGATGACCTTTCTGTACACTGTAAAGATGTGTCCCTACCCAAGGCACCATCTGATTGTTTTAATAAAGAACTGAATGGCCAGTGGCTAGGCAGGAGAGAATAGATGAGATTTCCAGGGAAAAAGAGGAACTCTGGGAAGAAGAGAGAGGCAGAGGCAGGGAGACGCCAGTAAAACACTGAACTTGTAGAATGGGAGACAGGTAAAAGCCACATGGCAAAATGTAGATTAAGAAAACAGAGTAATTTAAGTTACAAGAGCTAGCTGGGAATAAGCCTAAACTAAAGAACAGGCTTTCATAATTAATAATAACTTTCCATGTCATTGGTTGGGGAATGTTGATCCAAGAAAGTCCAACTACAACTGATAGTTATGTATCCTCCTTCCAAATATGTTCATAGGTGTATTCTTTTCTGAACACATGCAATAAAATTACAAGCATACAATCTGCTCATCCAAATTTTAGGAAATATTTAACTAGATAATTTGTGTTGTTTAACTTTATAGATCTAAATTTTCTCTAATATACAAGTGAAAATACTTAAATATATTAAAATATTTCAATTTTCAATATTTTACTTTGAATTTTACAGTTTCAACCTATCCTATTTTCAAATCCTTTGAAGTAATTTTCTGTCTCATAAATGTCTTGATTGATATTTTTAGTGCCCAGACTTCACTGTGTATGAGTAGCTAACAAAAAAGGAAATAATTGTTTTAAGTATTTAGAAAATTTATAGTGAATATAGTATGAAATGTTATATAACATTTTCATGGATTTAAATATATTACTCTGTCTTGAGCTATATTGTGGGTATAACAAAGTATATAAAAATGATTATAGATCAATACATTTTAATACATGTGTGTGCCTATTGAACCATAAGCAGTAGAAATTTTTTAGTATACTGAAGACCCCACCCTTTTTGGTTTCTTTCCCATCCAAAATATAGTACCCACCTATCTAGCCTGTATCTTTGTAGATTAGTTTTTTCTGTTTATAACTGATTTTAAAGAAAATGTTCAGTTTGCATGTGTCCAGAGTCTCTGCTATCTTAGCTTCTAGAAATTAGATAAAGCAACAGAATTTGCTGGTAGTGAAAGAGGCAACCTGCCAGTCCCAGGAGAGAATAAGAATAGAAGAGAAACTCAGAGATACACACACACTCTCTTTCTCTCTTTCTCTTTCTCTCTCTCTCTGTCTCTCTCTATGTATGTAAAACCTATAGAAAAGTAGTATGTGCATTATGAACAATTAAACAGTATAGAGATGAGAAAATTTGGAAAATTATTTAATCTTTAATGTGCCACCTTCATTCAATTTACCATTGGCAACAGATTCAGAGTGAGAGCCGCTGAATCTGCTGCAGCTTTGTTCACTTGTAACTGCCAACTTATTATTCAAAGCCAACACTAGAGCCAAGAGAAAAACAGTAGGTGAAGTGCACACTGCTCCTGCAAGTCAGTATAGTGTTTACCCAGGCTAGCATCTTCATACATGGTGATGGCAACAGAATAGGCTCTAGAGACTGTGTGTTGAATGTCAAAGTCCTCACAGTCTCGTGATAAAGGCTTGGTCTCTTTGGGGAGTTGCTAGAAGTTGGGGTATATTTGGGGGAAATGGGTCTTTGGGGGCTCCAGAGGCTATATCATGCCCTGGTCCCTTTCTATTTCTGCATCCTGATGCCTGCCATGGGGATAAACAGCTGTGATTGACTGTGCCCCTCTGTCATGTAGATCTACCTCCCCACAGCCCCAGAAACAATGAAGTCAGCAACCACAGACTGAAGTCTATGAAACTGAGCAAAAATAAAAGTTTCCTTATTCAAACATTTTCTCAGCAATGGTAAATGTGACTAAAACACAAGGAAGTCACTGTGAAAGAAGTATATGAACTCTGACCTACCAGAAAGTTGGGTGATGCTACCTTGACAGACCTGGCTCTACACAGTTGTCCAGACCACTGAAGCCATCTCTATATAAAAAGTAAAAGTTTGTCATTAGAGACTAGCACTTAAAATGATCTTGTTTGCCATCTCTGGTGGTTTGAATGAGAATGGCCCTAATAGGCTCATAGATTTGAATACTTGGTCACCAGGGAGTGGCACTATTTGAAAGGATTAGGAGGTGTGGCCTTTTTGGAGGAAGTGTGTCACTGGGGATCAGCTTTGGGTTTCAAATAGCCAGTTCTAAGTACAGAGCCTCTCTCTCTTTTTGCTGCCTGTGGATCCAAGTGTAGAACTCTCAGCTACTTCTCTAGCATCATGTCTTCCTGCGAGCCACCATGCATCCCACCATGCTTCTGGCCATGAAGATAATGGACTAAACCTCTGAAACGGTAAAAAGCCCCAATTAAATGCTTTCCTTTGTAAGAGTTTCTGTGGTCATGGTGCCTTTTCACAGCATCGTCTCATAAAATTGAGAAGACTCAACCAAAGATTTAATCAATGTGTGTAAATGAGGTGGGTAGAGAATATCAAAGCATAAGGAGAACAAGGATATTCCCGTGGTTTCAGATTTGATTGACTGTGTATAAGGTAGTTTAATTTTCTAGTTAAATATGGAGAAGATTTATGAACAACATAGAGGGCTAGCATTTTATGAGGTCATGCTTTATTTTCTTAGAAAATGCAAGGCAGCCTGTCACAGTTACAAGTTTCCAGTTGAGAAGAAAGAGATAATTATAGGAATCCTCAGCCTTGATGTGTGATTCAAAGTCAAAGGGAGCAGTGAAGTTTAGATTTGTGAGTCATAAGCCATTGGTGTTATGACATCATTTTAGTGGATTAAACCAATACTCAGAAAACGGCAGGCCGGAAAAATGGTACAGTGGTTAAGAGCACTTGCTGTTCTTGCAGAAAAACTGGATTCAGTTCCTATCACCCAGGTTACGCAGCTCACAGCTACCTATGACTCTAGTTCTAGAGGATCCCATACTCTTTAAGGCCTCTACAAGTACACCACATACATGGTGTACATATAGACAAGCATATATGTGTGTGTATATATGTATATGCTTATATAGAATAAAACTAAATTTTAAAAATGAATACAAGTGAATACAACACAGGAAAAATTCAGAAAATATCAGAGGAATCATATAAGACTAAGAACTGTTACTTTACAAACCATAATACTGATTCCTACATAAATATATAAAATCTAAACATGTACAATTGTGTTTTTATGTTTTCATGTATACACATACACACATACCAACACACACACATGACATTTACATAATATTAGGAAAACAATGAGGAAGTAAAAATGTTTAGAACTAAGCCCTGAGTGTCACTAATACTCTGAGGTCTTGGAAATATGGACCTTAGAAGGAGTATTTAGGTACATAAACTGGTGTAATACAATAGTTAATTCTATTATATTATTATTATTATTTCTATTGTATTGACTTGACTTAGCAATGGGATGGCCTGATAATTTGTTAGTAGGGTTCTTTTTGGCATGCTTCTACATGAGATTAAAATTTAAAGTCAGTAAACTTACTCAAGTGGATTCCACCTACATGGTAGCTAGTTATCATTTTGTCCATTGGATGTTTGAACAAAACCAAAGACTGAACAGGAAATGATTTGCTTTCTTTCCCAGTCTGCGCTTTAAAACACTGTCTTCTACATTTTTACCTGAAGTGGAACTCATGCCTCGAGCTTTCTTCATTCTAAGACCTTCAAATATCCATGAGAATTGTACTGTCAACTTCTCTGCCCTCCGGGATGCAAATCTCAGTCTCTATTATGTACAAGCCAATTCCTTACAATAAGTCACTTTATATATCTTTACACTGATATCCATATATCTATATCTATGAAAAAAGAGTTCTACTTATCTGTATAATCTGAGCTAGTATGAGGTAAGAGAAATAAGAGCGGCATCGTTGGAGTCAAAAGAGGCTATTTAAAAATGGAGAGAATGTCAGCTGGGTGGTGGTGGTGCACGCCTGTAATCCCAGCACTCAGGAGGCAGAGACAGGTGGATCTCTATAAATTTGAGGCCAGCCTAGTCTACCGAGTGAGTTCCAAGACGGGCTCCAAAACTACAGAGAAACCCTGTCTCAAAAAAAAACAAAAAACAAAAGAAAAGAAAATGTTAAAAACGGAGAGAATGTGCTTCATTAACAAAAGAGCAGAATCTTGCAGATTGCTGGTGATCTTGGGAAGACTGAGTACATTAGCAAGAAAGAAGTCAAGTTGGTGTAGGTTGATGAGAAGATTGGAAGTTGTAGAGTGTAAACAGTATTATCCATGTATATAATCCTTTAAGGAAGTGTGCAGCCATCAAGTGGTTGAAACTGAGCAGGGAAGCATAGTACAGGTTGATTTTACATAAATAAAATGGCAACTTCAAGTTGATTTTCAAGATGGGCAATGGAGTATATTCACAACAATACTATAAATTCTTTCCCTGACGTTGGTTCCCTGGCTCTGAGCAAGAATAATAACCTAGCTTAACTGGATGTGGCTGCACCGAGAAGGATGGTAGTTTCGAAAAGATCATGAGGCAGAAATTGGTATTGGCATTGCAACCCTTGGCCTTAGGTACAGGTACTAGAGAACAGTCAAGGGAAAGATGATCGTAAAGAGGAGACAGAGTGTTTAAGGACCAGATTATAGAGTTTAATGATGAGAATTAGACCAAATGCCTTAAAAACAAAAAAAGAGAAGGCAGAAGGCAGATCTAATATATTGAGGAACACTATCTAGGAGATGTAGCTGTTATTACAGGAGACAGAATAGACCCAATAAGAAAATGCCTTTCCAGAAGCACGTCACTACTAGACACCAACTCTGCAGCACATTGTACTTACTTTAGAAGCCTCTAGAATGATGAGAAATCAATTTCTCTTGTTTATAGCTAGCAAGTCAGTGGTATTTTATTACAGCAGATCAAGCTGCTAACTACAATTATGGACCACCAATTACAACCGAAAATGTATTAGATGGTGCTAAAAATGCTTCCTTAGACAGGCATGGTACCATGTGTCTGCATTCCTAGCACTGAACAAGCAAATTCACAAGAATCCCAAGTCAAGATGAGCTTCACAAGTCAAGGTTAGACTGGCCTACACAGGCCTTCAAACCAGCCAGGACCATGAGGTACTACCCTGTCACAAAACCAAAAAAGATGGCCTTCTTGTGGAGAACTGTCTTATGAGATGCTCGCTGAACAATTAATTATGCTTTATTATACTTGGGAATGTGCAACTATGAATTTTATGAAATCATTTGGTTGCCCTTATGAAATCTCGTCTGATCTCAAATTACTCTCTCGTTAGCCGATTAAATCTCACTCTTAGTTTTCATTGCTTGGGCTTAAGCTACTGAAAGATCTAATTAAATGAGAAATACCCAGACAGGCGTGAGGAAACGAAACCACTCTAAAGGCGTTTTAGAAAATTGTGGAGTTTGTGTGTAATAGTTTAGAAGTAAAACACCTGCTTAGCATGTTTGAGGCCCCAGGTTCAATCCCTAGCACCAATATATATTAATTTTCATATAAAAGGTGAAGAAAGCATATGAAAACATGTGGTTCTTTTTATATAATCCTCTAATGACCACTTTATAAGCACCTGTCTAAGGAGCATGTAAAATTAAAAAAAAAATTCCAAGGCGATCAACTACAGTATGGCCAGAAAAGGAAACATTGAAAAGCAGCCAGCTTTAGAAGGTTAGAAGAAAATATTCCCGAGGCGTCAAATGTTTGGCTAAGAACTGGTTTAGAATAGGAAGGAATGCTTCCATAGGCTGATTGACTGCACCCTGCAGCATGGAGGAAACATTACCTGGAGAGGCATCACAATTCACAGACTGTAAGAACTTAGGGCTTGGGACTTTTGTCACTGACCTTCCCACAGAAATGCAAGCATCTCAGGCACTCACTGGTTCAGTGATGAGCTGGAGCAAAAATTGAAGTTTTCTTGAGAAACTATTATAGCCTGAAGTGTTCTCTTTTTACCATGAATTGAAAGTATTCAGTACCCAGGTCTCTTGCCTATGAATAATCCTTAGAGATGCTGGTGGTTTTGAAATGTTTATTTTTCTCCATGCAACTTAGTGCAATCTAACATCTACCCTGGCATATCACTCTTGTTGAACTTGTTATCATCTTATCATGAAATTTTATCTTTTATTTTAATTATCACTTGTACCTGTCTACCCTTCCCAACAACCTTAATATGAACTCACATGACCCACCAAGGCAGGGATGATGGCTCACATGGTAAAGTGCTTGCTGCACAAGGACAAGAACCTGAGCTTAATCCCCAGATTCCACACAAATAGCTGAGCAAAATGTTGCATGGTTGTGAACCCAATGCTCAGAAGACAGAGGGATATGGATCCCTGGGGTTCTCTAATCAGCCATCCCAGCTTAATCAGTGAGTTCCAGACTACTGAGAGACCCTGTCTCAAAAAACCAAAAGTAGAGTGATGGAGAGATGGCTCAGAAGTTATCACTTGTCTCACAAGCAAGAGGACCAACTTCAGGACCACCTAAGTGCTTAGAGAGCATGGTGTCTTGACTACAATTTCAACTTTTGAAGAACAAAGCAGGGGATTCCCACAGCAAGGTGGATAGCAAAACTGACTGGTTCGGTGAGCTCTGGATTTGACTGAGAGATTCTGCCTCAAAATATAAGTAGGAAAAACAGTCCAGAATGTTGCCCAACATTGTTCTTGAACTTCTATGTATACACAAGCACCCACCCACATGAAAACCTTCATACACACACAGAGAGAGAGAGAGAGGGAGAGAGAGAGAGAGAGAGAGAGAACCTCACTCATAAGCCTGAAAAGTTAAAAAAGAAAAACCAAACACCAAGGTGGATGGTTGCTGAGAAACAGCACCCAAGACACCCAAGGTTGACTTCTGGCCTTCTTGCATGCCCATGCAGTCATACTCAGATGTGCACACACACACACACACACACACACACACACACATGAACACACAAACACAAATATGGCACATACATGCAGAATCACTCAACCTTAAAACAGAGAGAAAAAACCACATCCTCCCTAGTAGTTGAAGCACTTAGCTGCCATCTACAATCACCCTTGTACTGTAAAGTGTGATGAGGGATGGGAACAAAGATGAAATCATTGAGTTTACCTTCTGGTCTATCCCCAACTCCAGGTTTTTCCAGACATGTTATTTAGGATTTTTCATCACTTAGATTGCTGCTAGAAATATAACATCTGACTTTATTATATAAAAGTGTACAGATGGAGATGATGTCATCTCACTTGAGATATCTCTAATTATTAATACATACATTCTCCTCATTTATAGACAACTACTGGTGTGATGGTAATAATACTGCCCCAATTCCCCTGTGGCTAAAAGAACTTTCCAGATGTAGCATTCATGACTATACAATGGGGATTCATTTTTATTATTGGTATCATTGATAAGAAGCCTGCATTTTATTTCAGGGGAGTTGGGTAAACGGAATGTATCAGTGATATGCCACCTGGTCCTGGAGTAATGGGATGAGGCAAAGAGAAGTTTCTTTCTTATAATCTGATTTCTATAGTTCTTATAACGAGTGAATAATAAAATAGAAAATCTTTCAGGAAGTGGAGAGAAGATACTGAATTCACTAGGTATTAAGATTAAAAACCAAACCAACCAAACAAACAAACAAAAAAAACCTTGGGAGTACAGTAGGTAGTAATGGCAGAATAATGCAAAATAATGTTTTCTCAAAACAAATACTTTATTCATCAAGATATTTTTAAACCATCAACCTTTATACTTCTGGCAGATTTTGCAGTTTTTGAATCTGTTTATCAGAGACAAAGTGTCCCTGAGCAGGATTTTAGTGCCAGTGCTGTGGCCTTTCTTTTTGTGTCAAAAGAAAGTTGTTTCAATTGAATCTTTCTTTGTACCAACAACTGTCAGGTTGCCTGGTTCCTCACTCCAGACAGAAGCAGAACATTTTTCCCCTGATAAATTAAAACCACTTTCTCCTGAACCAACAAGCTCAGAAAATAGTTGTTTCCTTCAGACCAAGGGCTCCTTTGCCACAAGGGAGATTACTTTTCCGTTGTATTCATCTTCAATGTCCAGTTTTCAAACGAGTGATCTTTTTGCTTTTTCCCTCTTCTCACATTAGACTCTCCCTACTTCCCCCAGGGGCTGGTGTACCTCCCTCCTGATGTCTCCCCTTCCTTTTAGACATCTGCAGCCTCCCCTGACTATCTTATCGTCTTCTAACACATATGTGTATGGATTTCCCAGCAGCTTTTTCTTTGATTCTCTCTCGACCACTTGGATCTCTCAGCTTATCTCTTCACTTCCATGCAAGGAGCTTCTGATTTTTATTTCCAACCTTAAATTACCATCATCCCATATTTCGCTCTTAAATATTTTAGTAGGAAAATTTTATACATATTTACAATAAAAACAACATAGTCATCCCAAGGTTCCCTTTGCTTTATTTCAAAAATATTAATATCTTGATAGTATTTCATTTACCTTTTGGGGACAGAAATGTATTGTACACAGGAGTTGCTATGCAGTTTCTAATGAACCACCTGGTTAGCCATAATACTTTGTTCATTACTTCTAATAAACACTGTTAATCGGCCTCTGTTGCTATTAGTGTGATCTGGACATTCATTGTAAAGTTTCCAATGACCTTAGGGTTCCTTGCATCTTTTGAGCCTTGTTAGGTTCTGTCCCTTTTTGACACTGTCCACTCTAATTAGCCAGATCTCACAAACTGAGGAACTCAGGCCATGTTCTTCCCAAGTACACACACACACACACACACACACACACACACACAGAGAGAGAGAGACAGAGAGNNNAGAGAGAGAGAGAGACTTTTAAGATTCTCCTCTGGGCCTCTTGCTGTTATCCAGTCCATGATGGTTTTTTTCTCTCTCTCTCTCTGACCTTTATTTTAAGTTAATTCTCTTAATGAAGCTCCTCTTCCTTTCAAAGGCCCCATTTAGGCCGTTTCTGATATAAAATCCCTTTTTAATGTGCTCCTAGCTCCTAGCTCAGTCATAGCTTCATGCGCTATTGAGGCTGTCTCTTCTGAAAATGATCAGACCCAGAGCATAATTTTGCATCAGCTCTTTTCTCTAACATTAAGCCTTGTCTAGATCAACCACTCCATTAAGAGTTGGAAAATCATAATTATAATTTTTTTGACTTGGATATCTTATTTCATTGATCATCTAGTTATTTTAAAATACGGCTTACACAAGAGTGATTCTATGCATGTTTGATTTGTTTCTTATACTAACGAATGTTGGTTGATTTTTAGCAACCCTCAAAAGCAATGAGTGAGATATTTTGGCTTTCTGAAAAGTTCAATTTCTTTATAATCTTATGATTTAAAAAACAAAACAAAAATCACACTTTCCTGTAGTGATAGGGGTGAGCAGGCCTGCTTTTTGTCCCGCCCGGCTCCCGCCCGGCTCCCGCCCGGCTAG
>LOJH01022697.1:7750-19173 GCA_001685095.1 Ellobius talpinus
GTGTGTGTGTGTGTGTGTGTGTGTGTGTGTGTGTGTGTGTGTGTGTGTATGCGGGATACCACACACCAGGCTTTTAAATTGTACAGTTTGTTTCGATTTCATTTTTAGAATTTATTACTATTTTACATTTTATTTGTGCGTTGGGGAATACACACGGATCGCAGCATGAGTGTGAAGCCAGAGAGGACTTCTAGGAGTTGGTTCTCTTTTACCATGCAGGTCCTGGGGATCACATTCAGGTCATCAGGCTTGGGGGGGCAAGTGCCTTTACCCGATGAGTTATCAGCCTGAATTCTGTTCTCTTCACAGTTAGGTTTGTATCCAGTTTATGGTTAGAGTTCCACTTTTTGTTTTTTCCTACAGTCTCAGAGAATGCCCTCCTGGGGAGCATAGGTGGCAGCATCACCCACGCCCAGGGCACTTCCCCCTTTGGGGTCAAGCAGGGTCTGTCACCATCTGGAAAGTCACAGGAAGCCTTTGCGTGATTCAACCCAGGTCTAGTGGGATGCTGTCCAAGAACTGAAACGAACCTGGCTTAACCAGCCTTGGCAGCCTTGCTTTGGAAGTCTGGCCTGGCTACAGACTCGCTTCCTAGAACCAACGATGCTGGCTGTCCTTGTTTGCTTTCTATTGCTGTATAAATATCACGACCAAAAGCAACCTGGGGAAGGAAGGATTTATTTCAATTTACAGCTTGAAGTCCACCATGAAGGGAAGTCAGGGCAGGAACTGAAGCAGAGGCCATGGAAAAATGCTGCTTACTGGCTTGATCCTTGTGATGCACTTAGCTTGTTTTCTTTCTAAAGTCTTTGTTATCATCACCATTATTATTATATGTGTATGATATTCTGCCTACATGAATGTCTATGTATCACATGTGTGCAGTGCCTGCAAAGGCCAGAAGAGGGTATTGGATCCCCTGAAATGGAAGTTACTGATGGTTGTGAGCTACCACGTGGGTGCTGGGAATCAAACCTGGGTCCTCTGGAAGAGCAGCCAGTGCTCTTAACCATTGAGCCATCACTCCGGTCCTCAGTCAGGTTTCTTATACAACCCAGGTCTACCTACCCATGGCTGGCACTGCCAGGGCTGGGTCCTCCCACATCAATCAGTCAAGAGAATGCCTCACAGACTTGCCTACACATTTTCTCAACTGAAGATCCCTCTTCTCAGATGACTGACTCTACAGGGTCCCCAGAGTTAGCTTTCTGATCAGGTTCCACTGTGTTCAGCTGCTTGTCCTTGGATGGACTGAATAGGAACTGACCCATCCATGCCCTGTAAAGCCCAAGGGGACGATGCCAATGATGACTCTATAGGGGACTTTCCAGCATGTTCTGCTGGCAGCTAGGAAGGTCATTTTTTAAAAATAGATTTACTGTTTATTGCAAGGCTAATACATGTATAGAATGTATTTCGATTTTATTTACCCCTCTAGTTCCTTCTAGATTCTTCCCCACGGCCTTTCCCAACTTCGTGTCCTCTTAGGGAGGTCATATTATATGTAAAGTAGGCACCTGCTCCTTCCAGCTCTCCAGGCCTCAGCATCCCATTGCCTTTTGTTGGTCTCCACCTCTGCATCCAGTCACCTTCCAACCCCCTTTACCATTTCCCAGTTTTTGATCCTTCTCCTCCAGGGCCAGGGGGTCTGGGTTTTTGCATTTCCTACTGTGTGGGCTCCAGACCAGCTTACCCAGTTTGGGCTAGGAGAAGCCCAGGAAACAGACATTTTTCCTGCAAAGCCTGAAGACCTGGCTCATTTGGGACCTGGCCAAGCCCTTTCTTCTCCAAGGTCTGTTCCAGTCTGTGAGGTGGAGGAGGGTGCAGAGACTGCCCAGTTCCAGGCTGAAAGGAAGGGCCATCAAAGTTCCTGCAGATCAGAGCCCACCAGGCTGGTCTTTGAGGCCATGGACACAATGGTGCATGGCCAGGAGCCAATACATCAAGTCTGGGAGATGGGGGAGGGAACCAGGCAGATCCCTGAGGCTTCTGGGTAAGTCAAAACAGAGTCTGGTCATCTGGGTGACCATGAAGTGAATTCTAGTAGCTGGGTACTTTAGTTTCCTCAACCACAAGACACAGCTATTTGTACTATCTCCTCAGAACTGCTTTAGGCACTGGGTCTATGGGACTTCATTCCTAATACCTATTTGCCTGGTATGCATGTGTATGTGTGTGTGCGTGGTGTATGAGGGTGTCTAAGGGGGTGTGCACCTGTGCATTTGGGTGTAGAGGCCAGAGGTTAGCATCAGGTGTTTTCCTCTATGGCTGTCCACCTTATTTTTTAAACCCTTGTGTATTTACTTGTGTGTATGCACAGGCATGCACATGCATTGGCACGTGTGTGGCGGTCTGTCAGCAGGCAACTTGCGGTGTCAGTCCGCCCCTTGTACCATATGGGTCCCTGGCATCGAACTTCTCAGGTTTGGTGGAAGAAAACTTCACTCACCAAGCAATGTTCCTGAGCCTCTATTCTATTTACTTATGTGTATGGGTCATTTGGTTGCATGTGTCTCTGTGCACAGTGCATACGTATGTCTGATGCTCTTGAAGGCCAGAAGGTGTCAGAGCCCCTGCAGCTGGAGTTGGAGACAGTTGTGAGCCTCCGTGTGTGTGATGGGACTCAAACTCAGGTTCTAAGATAAAGAGATGCTCTTACCCGCTGAGTCACCTCTCCAACCCCCCACCTTAGTTTTTGAGGCTGTCTCTCATTGAACTTGGAGCTCACTGATTTGTCTAGACTGGCAGCTAGTGAGCCCCTGGGATCCATCTCTATGCCCTTGGAGCTGGGGTTCCAGATGCCGCACTCCCCTCCTCCCCTGCATTGTCTCCTCTGGGCTGGGGACTGAACTCGGGTTGTCATGTCTCCCAGTTGCCTGTTCCTTCCTGGTTGAACTTTATGTCTGCAGAGAGGCAATGGGCAGCATTTCCTTCCTCTTTAGCAGCTCCAAGTGGCAAATCGTGGTCATCAGCGGCAAAGGTGAAGACAGCACAGCTCACACAGACTCTTTTCGCCCTTCTTCCTGCCCAGAGTTGCAGACTCCACGGCTGAAATTAGGGAAGCCATTTTGAGAGCATATGAACACAAGTCCCACCGTGATACTGGCTGAGATGGCGAGCAGGGGTCTGGTCCCTGATGCCATGGTTGTGTTGAGATGTTTGATGTGAAACCGAACCCCAAGCATATCTGTATCTCAAGGCTGCTTTGTGCTGTTACAGCAACTGAACACAAAATTGTTTTTTGAGACAAGATCTCATGTAGCCCATACCCTCAAATGAACTATGTAGTGGAGGATGACCCTGAGCTTCTGATCCTCCTGGCTCCACCCAGGAGTGTTGGGAACATGGGATTTCAGGCGTGCACTACCAATGCCCAATTTATACTATGCTAGGGATCAAACCCAGGGCCTTGTACACGCTAGGCAAGTACTTTACCAACTGAGCCACTTTCTCACCCCTCCCCTGAACACAAAGCTTAACTGATTTAGCACCAAGTAAGTACTTGACACATGGGAGTAATGGTCTCCACCTTTGTTGGACCTTACTGGGTGGGTTTAAGCCACCAGTCACTGCCTGTCCTTCCACACTAAAGTTCTTCTCATCTGGCTCTGGAATGCCTCCTCGCTGGATTGTCTACCCCTTCTGTGGCTGATCCTTCTCTCTTTCTGTAGCTGCTTCCTCTTCATTTGACCTTTGACTTGTTTTGGTGGGTTCCAGCTCTGGGCAGTCCCAGTCTGTCCTTGAAAGCCAGCTCAGGATAGCTCATGGGTGCCTCTGCAACTTGGCCCTCCTCTGAGCTCCTGACATAGGCAGACACATCTGTAAGCCAGAACCCTTCATTTCTTGTCCTGGCTCTTCCACCAGGTAACCACTCATACCTAGCAAGCCCTTAACGTCTTCACGTTCTATTTATACTTTCCAGCAAACTCCTTCACCATTACCAGGATCCAGCCACAGCTCCCTACCTCTCAGCCCCATTCCAGGCACTACAGATTCTCTCTTCTCCCCTGGACCTTCACCATAACCACTCAGAGAAGCAACAGCATTGGATATGGTGCTGAGGGCCCATAGGAGGATAGTGACAGTCACGAGTTCTGGGTGCCCATACAAGTAGGGACTTTCCAGATGTGGCTAAAGCTGCTGAGGTGCAGGAAATACCTGACAGCTTCCAGTGGTGCAGATGAGGGCTTCTGGAGGCAGAAAGAAGAGCCGGAGTCCTACTGCGTGCAAGGGCTCCTCAGCTGAGGTTTGTTTTCAGTGGCCAGGGGCGTGGCTTAATTGGATGTGACTTACCTGGGGGTAGGAAGTCATATTGGGTACAGGGACTGGAAAGGGCCCAGGCTCAGTCCCAGGCCCAGTTCAACTAGGCCAGACCCATCCTTTCTGGAAAATGTCCCCCATGTTACCCCAGCTGCCTCAGTAGGACCAGCACAGATGCCAAGCACAGGGAACCAGCGAAGAGTCATCTGGACGTCCTTTCAACAGTCTGTGCTGGGCCTGCAGCAGCCGCCGAGTTCCCAGTGAGCGAGGCAGAGGACTGGGTAGGACAAGGGAACCACATACAACTGGGACAAACGGGGACTGAGGTGCAGAAGAGCACACAGCCCATGTCTCTATCACTGGATGCAGTGCGAACACAGGTTCTGGGCCCTGCTGGTCCCCACTGAAGGCTGTCACCTCTGCTCCCCTGAGCTAGCTGTCAGGAGTGGGGGTTGGGGGACAGAGAGAGGACATTAGCAGAGATGAATAAGCATGGTGAGGCAAGGATGATACAGTGACTCATGCTGTGGGTGGCAGTGCCAGCCCGCAGCTGCTACCTCCCTCTCAGCCTCATTGTCACCTCTGTGGCTGTCCTAACAGAGACTTAGGACCTTCAATGTGCTGGCAAAATGCCAAACAAGAGAGACCAACTACCCTGTCCCCAGGACGCTTATATTTTAAGTCATGGACAGGCTGGGAGGCTGTGCCTGACTGCAGGAGGCCTGTGTAGCCACAATGGAGTTGGCTGGGGAGCAGAAGGGCCTGGAATGTTCCGGCCACAGTAAGGGGCGATGGGGAGAGATAGCAGATGGGAGCCACCGGCCACTCTGAAGGAGATGGTGGGAAGGGCCACCTCTGACTGCAGACCAGCAGCCCAAGTATCTAGAAAAGGAGGTGTGGAGGGTGCACCACCAGCTTCCAGAGGGCAGCTGGGTCTTGTCCAGTGCTTGTGTGTCCCCAGCAGAGGGGCCTTGGAGTCCCTGGAACTGGAGGTCCAGTCCCCTAGAGTTGCAGAGTGATCTCTCCCTCCTTCTGGGGCCCTTTGGATCTCAGCACAGTCAAAGTTCACAGGGAGACCCTTCCTGGCTGACACCGACCTTTCTGTGTTGTTCTGAGACAGAGTTTCACTGTGACCCTAGCTGTCCTGAAACTCATTATGTGGACCAGGATGGCCTTGTACTCACAGAGACCTGCCTGCCTCTGCCTCTGCCCTATTGGAATTAAAGGTGTGCCACCGCACCAAACACGCCTGCCTTTATTTGTATCCCTTTACTCACACTCTCAGTGGGCCCTGTGGTGACTTGAAGGATTTATTCTTATTAGTGTGAATGTGCGTGTGTGTGCATGTGCGTGTGTGAAATGCACGAGAGTGCCTGAGGTGGCCAGAAGGGGGCGTTAGATGCTGCGGAGCTGGAGCTTCAGGTGGTTCTGAGCCAACTGATGTGGGTGTTGGAAACAGAACTTAGGTCTTCTCCAAGAGCTGCGAGTGCTCTCACTAGCTGAGTGTCTCTCTAGTCCTCCAGGATTACTTTAAAATGCTGCATTTTAACTTGGATTTATTCTGGAGAAGGTGTTGTTCAGCAAAGGCCCTGCCCTCAGGGCTTTCTCTACCCCTCAATCTCACCCCACCCCCTTTTTCTCCTCCAGCCTGCTATGCACAAAGGCTCCAAAAGGAGTCCCCTGGCTTTCCTGGCCTCACACAAGGGAAAGCTCAGAAACACCTCACACACCCTAAGCCCACCTGTGATCAGGCAGCTCCGCCACAGTTTCTTCTGTCTTTTCTGGCCTCACACACAGCAGGCAAGTCCTCTGCTGTTAGGTAACGTTCTCATTTTACTTTTTGAGATTTTTTTTTTTAAATCTTTGGGTGTTTTGCCTGTTTATCGTGTGTGCCAAAACCAAAAGAGGGTGTGGGATCCCTTGGAACTGCAGCCACCAGCTGGGTACTAGGAATTGAACCCAAGTCTTCTGAGTACTCTTAACCCTTGAGCTTCTCTCCAGCTGCTGCCCCCTCCCCCCAAAAAAGAAAAGATTCAAAATGGGTTTCATTCAGCCAACATGAACAACTAGCTTTTGGTAGCAGCAATGAAACCTAATACTGCACAGCCACACCTTTTTTTCCCCCAGTAGACCTCAGACAGGGCCTCTGGATGGGCAGTGGACTCGTCTGCACAGCATGGCACTCAGCCCTGAGTCCTCATTGAATTACTGGAAACACTGACTATATGGATCCAGAAGACACCCAAGCAAGCCTGCTGCCCAGTGAGGAGGCCCCAGATCGGGGAGCAGATGAGAAGAGCAAGTTGGGCCCCCCTCATGGGCTGTCAGTATTTGATGTTCCGCATGAATGTTCAGAAGATGAACAGCTGCGGTGTTCCTCATGGACGGGTGATCATGGGGCATTCTTGACAAAAGACGGGCTGAGTTCCCAGTGCTCAGAATGTTCAAAGCCCTGGCTCCCTTCCCAAGACTGAACCAATAAAGAGAAAAGGGGATAACACACCAGCAGCACCCCTTCCTTCCCTGCATGTCAGTAATCAAGGCCACTGGGAAAACATACCCTGAGGGTACCCTGACCCTGTCATTATAACCTACAGTAAGAGCCATGTGCTGTGGCCACAGTTGTGTGCTGTCTTGCCGCGCACCCATGTGTGGAAGCCCCCTCCCCTCCCAGAGGCACCCACCTGCCCACTATGCTGTTTCAGTGATACCTGCCAGCCCCACCCATAACACGGGAGTGNGGGGGGGGGCGCAGAGTCACCCACGCCCAGTTTACCATGAGTCATTGCAAAGGCTCTGGTGAAAGACAACACAGGCAACAAGGTCTGCTGTGCTGTCTGTTATATTTAGAAGTCTACAAATTGGATCTTTTAAGAAAGATTCACAAAATAGTCATCTGAAATCACATTTTGGTTCATCAAATTTCAAATATATTTTACTGTGCTGAACAATATATTCTGGTGCTGTCTAAAACACAGCCAAACGACTATCGATTTACATTAATCCTGTAACTTTTGGAACATCAAGGTCAAGATAAAAAATATTAACAAAATCACCCAATTATAATTACCATTTCCCCAAATCTGAGCTGATCCTGAAGTCACATGGCCGCCTCGGATGATTTCTAGGTGTACTGGGAGCCCTTAGCTGGTCCTGCAACACCTGTCACCACGTCACAATGAGCCCCCTTGGCATTGTGGAAGCTCAGGCTTGTTAAAAAGAACTGACTGGGGATCATTTTTAAGTGTAGAGAATGTACAAAATAATTTACAAAGTGACAGATGGCTTTAAGTGTTGTCTGAAATCTCCTCGCTGTGTGAGGGACACAGGAAGTGATGTCAGTGAGAGGCCGGGCACTTCTGGTCTGGTTTTTGTTGCCTACGCCTTTGCAGAGGGAAGCACGTGCTGTGGCTTTATTTCTCTGGCCTGTCCAGCACCAGCTAGCTCTGGCAGCCCTGAGCCCACAGTCCGTGGAGACTCTCAGGTGTTCCAGGGAAGGTTCCCAGTTCAGGGAGCAGTGGGAGGAGCCCGCAGCTCCGGCTCCCAGCTCTTAGAACTGAAAATTCCACAAAGATAAAGCAAGGATGTGCTCGACTGACACAAAGAGCTACGCTAAACCAGAAATGAAAGCAGAGCGCCACTACATAGAAATGGGGGTGCCTCAAAGGAAAGACGCACACTCCGAGTGTGCAGGCGCCTCGCCAACCAGCAGGACTTGCCTGCACAGCAGCTGAGGCTTCGGTGCAGCCAGATGTGGTCCCAGGTCCATCTGAAGTGGAGTTTTACCAGGTTAGGCACAGCCTGGCACCAGGATTAAGAGCCATAGCGATCCTAGAGAGAACCAGAGCAACATTTACTCCAATACACTGCATCTGTCTCCTTTTGTGCATGTGCCCCACGGCTGCTGTTGCGGGCACCCAGCTCCTGGCACAGAGAGTAGGTGAGTGTTGGCAGCACGGCTTCAGCGTCTCTATGGCAGGAGGTGAGTGGGGTTTGGAGACCTGCCTGGATTACACCTTAAGTGAGCTGCCCAAGGAAGGTCTAGAGCTCCAGGCTGTACTAAGGATTGCAAGGCAGGGGCCAGCACCGAGGGACTGTCTCAAGTCTGAAACCTCAATTTTTGGTCCCTGTACATCTTACAGAGGTTTAGTCTTTGCTCTGTTTCTTCACTTATAAGTGCAGGACAGGAGTGGGAGTACTCTAAATACAAGATGGTCACCCACAAAGCAGGGACAGTGACAGCCAAGAGGACTGGGGCCAGGGGGACCTGAGGGAGAAGAGCCCCAAGCCTCTGCAGCCTTAGGTTTGTTCCACAGAGGGCTTTCCTCACGTTTCCACGGAGGCCGCAGCAGTGTCTGTCTGCAGACTAAGAGCCTCCATGGACGCAGAAGGGGCAGCGTCGACCGGGTCTACTCCCTCCCTACTCCTCCAGGCCATGGGCCACATTTCACCCAACAGGATGCTTCCAAATGACTGCACTTAAGCAAGCCATTCACATGCTTAGAGAAGTCCTCACTGTCCTAACAAACAGGCTCCGCCTTTTCCTTACTGTATATTAGGTGAATTAAGTCCAACACAGAAAGATAAGTATTTCCACAGACACATAAAAGTATGTATGTGTAAAGTAGAAACAAAACTGTCCAGGGGACTAAAAGGACCAACTTCGGAGGGCACAAGCGAAGGGCAGAGGTATGAAGGAAATACACATCAAGTAAATTCTATACATTATGAAAATGTCCTTTGGTAACCCGGAACCAGAGTATAGAGTAATACAAATAAAACTCAAAAAGAGAGCGAATAGTGTAATGTCCAATGTGTGGAACAAGCAAATTAGATAAGCATATTTTCACCCCATAGCTAACGGCTTCTGGAGAATTTGTAGTTCCAGAGAGCCACGCAGAACATGCCACTGAGAAATGGAGAACATACAGTCACACAGCAATAGGATTCCCTCTTCATTTAGAAAGATACACAGCCACAGGTGGTGGTGGCACATGCCTCTAATCCCAGCACTTGGGAGGCAGAGGCAGGTAGATCTCTGTGAGTTAGAGGGCAGCCTGGGCTACAGAGTGAGTTCTAGGCCAGCCAGGACTTCATAGTCTAGAACTAAAACAAAACACAGCAGAATCCCAGAGCAGGGAGACGGTGGATGGTTTTCAGTTTAGGAATTCTCTCTTCTCTGGGGCTGGGAGATGGCTCAGCAGTTTATAGTGATTGCTGATCTTGCAGGAGATCTGAGTTTAATTCTGGCACCCACATGGTAGCTCATAACCATCTGTAACTACAGTTCTGGGGATCTAATCCCTTCTGTATGGCCAGGCATACATACATAGTACATGCAGGTAAAACATGCAGACCTATAAAATAAAATAATCTAATTTTTTAAAAAAGAATTCTCCATTCTAAACTCAGAACTGAATTATATGAATCCCAGTAAGAACTTAGAAAATGCCGCCTGAGGCAGGGTCTCAGCCCAGGCAGGTCTGGAACTCGAGATCTTTCTGTCTCAGGGCTAGTCTGCAGCACAGCTTCACGCTCACAGCTACAGCCTAGTTCCCTGGGAGCCTCGCGGAGCGCCACTCACCTGAATGGACGTCATGACTCCATTGGCAAAAACAGAGAGTTTTCCAGCAACGGATCGCACACCTTGCTTGAACTGCGCCATGTCTGGGGCGTTGGGCAGAACGTTCGAGAGGTTGTAGTTTCCTGCACACAGAGAGATGCCAGCTTGCCCCTCTTCTAAGGACATGTGTAGCTCTGTGAGCCCACTCTGCCTCTGCTGTCACCTCCCAAGCGACGACTGTGTCCACAAAGATGATCACACAGTGGGGCAGGGCTGAGAGGGCAGTACTGGTTCCACCACAGCAAGGTGGACACAACACTCTGTACAGAGGCTCTCAAGGCTCCAATGGAATCAGACACATTATAGCCAGCAGTGGCCATGGGGAACTGGAGGTACTGGGAAGGCCTGTGGCTCCTGTGCTGGGCAGCAGGCATGCACCAGGCACGGGGGGTATCACATTCATTCATTCTCCATATGTTCGATCGTTCATTCAGCACACCTCTGACAAGGGCTTTGTCAAGTGCCAAGGGCACAGAAAAGATCAGATGGGTCCTGCTGTGGTCAGGTCATCAGGTACCTCATTCCTGCTGTGGGTGAGGTACAAGCATGGGGAGGCCTGTGGAGTCCCCACAGGCCCAGGACAGCTGGCCAGAGGGAGAACTGAGGAGGCAGGAGCCAGGCTGCAAGCCCATGACTAGGTGTGAGTGCAGGGTACCAGCCTGCGAGCAAGGGCTCAGCAGTGTGCTGGCTGCTCTGGCAGAGAAGAGGCCAGTGGGCAGCAGGGATGAATGACAGACACAACACACGCAGAAAGGTCTGGGTCATGGGAGCAGCTCCAGACAGAAGAACCTGGGGACACCCAGAACTCAGGGCTCTGCCCTCTCATCCTTCAGCGGAGTCATGGATCTTCTTTAATGGGCTATTTATGGTCCAAATTCTCAGAAATGGAGACAAATCAAGAGAAAAGTCCAAGATTTTAAGAATAATGAATATAACAAGGATCAAAACACTTGGCCAGCTACTTCTCTGAGGCAGGCACTGTAGAAACTTTGCTGACATCAGAGGTCACTAAGTGGAACTAGACTCTGGGTCTCAGGGCAGTGTTGCCTGATGGATGTGGGTAACAACTAAGCAGGCAAAAGCCTGAGAGCCCACTGGGTCTGGGTTTGTAGGCCTTCATGCCTGTGTAGGCTGACTCCCGGCATGAAGGTGGTCAACGGGTGTGGAGCTTAGGAGTCATCAGTCTGTTCTTGAAAGGGACACTGAGGGGGCTGGAGAGATGGCTCCGTGGCTACAGTATTCCTCAAGTGTGAGGACAGAGTTCAGATCCCCAGAACCCACATAAATGTGAGAGATATGGCAGCCCACCAGCAATCACAGCGCTTGAAGGGTGGAGACAGGATTTCCCTGAGCAAGCTGCTGGTTAGACTACTCCAATCTGTGAGCTCTGGCTTCAGTTAAGAAACCCTGACTCATAGAATAGAGCGGAGAGTGATGAGGGACTATTAGTCCCATCCTCCACAAGCATGCATGCATGAGCAAGGGCATGTATATACACACACACACACACACACACACACACACACACACACACACACAC
>LOJH01022698.1:2076-13164 GCA_001685095.1 Ellobius talpinus
AGATGCCCGGGGCCAGCCAGCCACCAGCCCAACATGTAGTAAGACATACAGAATTATAAAAAGGTTAAAAAAAAGAAAAAAGAAAGAAAAACCCCACGCAAAACTTAGATGAAGAGAAACCAGTTAAATTATATTAAAAGAGCCAGTTAGAAACGAGCATAAGGCTGGGTGCCAGGCAGTGGTGACATACACCTTTAATCCCAGCACTCGGGAGGTAGAGGCAGGTGGATCTCTGTGAGTCTGAAACCAGCCTGGACTACAGAGTTCCAGTACAGGTTCCAAAGCTGCACAGAGAAACCCTGTCTCGAACTCCCCCCAAAAAGATAAGGCCAAGCACTTATAACTAATAAGTCTCCGTGTTATTAACTGGGAGCTTGGTTGGTGGCCCAAAAGAAAGCCCACTACAGAAGACATGAGACTGGAAAGGCCGGGTCCCCTTATCTCCTGTAAGTTTGCTCTCAACAGTCTAACTTCCTTTACCAGGCCCCACTCCTGAAAGGTCCCACAACCTCCCAGTAGCACCAAATTAGGGAGCAAGTCTTGCCGTCAACGCATGGGCTTTTGAAGGATGTTCCAAATTGCAACATCTGGTGTTACTGCCACTACCCAACCTGGACAGCAGAGACCAAGGACCTCAGACTCTAATACTATGTCACCTGCTCTGGACATGATTTTGTCTTTTTGTGTTCCCTCTTCTAACACCTCTGTCCCAGGTCCCCAAATACCTTACCACCCACAGGACAGTGCTTTACATGGACAACCTACGTTACAGTCTATGGTGGCTAGAATGAGCTCATGGCCTAGGACTCACTGTCTAATAGAATGGTGGCACAACCTGCTAAAGGTACATGGCACATTGTCTGCTGGGGTGCATCTGTGCTGCCCAAGGGAATTCCAGTTTCAGAGTCAGGCTAACTGTGAAGTTAAAGGATCAACTCTTTTCAGGTTTGGGGCCTGGCAAAGGGTTCATAGGGCCATATTTTTAAATATTTTTATTAAAAATATGTTTTGCCTGATGTGGTAGCACATGCCTTTAGTCTCAGAACTTGAGAGGCAGATATGGGTGGATCTCTGTGAGTTCAAAGCCAGTCTAGTCTACAAAGCCAGTTCCTGGCTGGGGATGAGGGCACATGCCTTCACTCCCAACTCTTGTGAGGAAGGCAGAGGCAGGCAGATCACTGTGAATTAGAAGCCAGCCTTAGTCTTCTTACGGAGTTAGAGTTATACAGTGAGACCCTGTCTGGAGAAAAGAAAATTTGAGACAATATTTCAAATATCCCAGGTTGGATTTGAATTCATTAAGTAGCCAGTGATGACCTTGAACTTCTGCTCCTTCAAGGAACCATCTGCAGATCATGGGATCCTTCTTCATGAGGTTATATTGGGGTACACTTAGTTTGGATTCAATGAGACCAGTTGCTTCTTGATAAACTGCTGCTCTGCTTGTTCTGATGGGGAAATAGCATCTAGGAACACAGCTTCCTTCTTTTGGTACAAGTTATAACATGAGGGGCTGATGAGACTGGCTAATGGATACTGGTAATTCAAGAAGAATGGAGGATTAGTCACAAACAAGAAAACCCAGGATGCCCTTAAATCACTTGACTGGTATGCACAATGTGTCAAAGAAATCCGTTACCAGGTTTCTTCCAATTTAACAAAGTCCTAAACACAGAATATTTTACCTGTAAGAGCTTCTACCTGGACACAACCAACTTATACAGCCTTCAGCTTTGTTTTTCTTTAATTTTTTTAAAGATTCATTTATTTATGCATATGCATGTTTTGCCAAAATATATGAATGTGCACCACGTGCATGCCTAGTACCCAGGGAGGTCAGAAGAGGGTGTTGGATCCCCTAGAACTGGAGGTAAGGATGGTTGAGAGCCACCATGTGGGTTCTGGGATTCAAACCCAGGTCTTCTGCAAGAGTAGCAAGTATTCTTTACCAGGGAGTCATCTCTCTGGCCCTAAACCTCAGCTTTTTAAACTGTGGGTCATGTCTGATTTCACTGTAGTCCTGTTTCTACACACACACACACACACCCACACACACCCCATGCACTTTGTACACACACATCATACCTTGTCAACAAAGTTGCCTGAGATGCATCAGCTTAGATTTGAGTATATTATGAAGTGCAGTGTTTCACTTTGACTCAGAAACATTTTGTAAAGTATAATACTTAATTACAGAAAATAAGAATTTTAGTGTTTAGCTATCATCATCCCTCAGCATGGAAGCAAAAATTAGTCTGTCTTTGGTTTGGATTGTGTTAGAATGTTTAATTTTGTTTTTTCTTTTTTCCATTATTCATGTGTGTTGTATATTTTGTATGTATGTTACAATGTGGGTATACATGTACATGTCTATGCATACATGTAGAGACCATAGGTTGATGTCAGGAATCATCTTTGATTGCTCTTCCACGTTATTCACTGAAGCAGGGTCTCATGGGATCTCAATCAAACCCAGAGTTCAGCAATCTAGCTAGTCTTGCTAACCTCCTCTACGGAGTCCCTTGTCTCCTTCTGGGCAGAACAACAGGCAGGTTGCCACATCCATCCAGCACTTATATGGGTTTCCTGGGATCTGACCTTGCAACAAGTACTTAGCACCTGGGCCATCACCTCAACTGTACTGGCTGGTTTTGTGTGTCGATTTGACACAAGCTAGAGTCATAAGGAGCCTCAGCTGAGGAAATGTCTCCTTGAGATGCAGCTGTAAGGCATTTTCTCATTTAGTGATCAATGGGGGAAGGCCCAGCCCATAGCAGCTGGTGCCATCCCTGAGCTGCTGGTCCTGGCTTCAATAAGGTGGATTGAGCAAGCTAGTAAGCAGTACCCCTCCATGGTCTCTGCATCAGCTCCTGCCTCTGGGATCTTGCTCTGTTTGAGTTCCTGTCCTGACGTCCTTCAGTGATGAACAGCAATGCTAAAGTGTAAGCCAAATAAACCCTTTCCTCCCCAACCTGCTTTTGGTCATGGTTTTTCATCGAAGCAATAGGAACCCTATCTAAAACATCAACCCAGGATGGTTTTTGGTTTTTTGTAGTTTTAGTGTGCACACATGTGCATGTACATACACTCATATGTCATGGCACAGCATACATGTGGAGGTCAAAGGAAAACTCTCAGGAGTCTGTTCTCTCCTACCACTTGGGTCCCAGGTATTGAACTCAGCTGCCACACAGAAGGTGGTCACCTAGCCTTTTGAGACAAATCCTAAACAAAGGGTCAGGATATGCTAATGTCGCTCTGCTCTCCTTCTATTGTAATTTAGGAGATTGCCTGGGGAAGAGGTGTTAATTCAGTCTATGTGACAGAGTAGCCATAGCTGTGGAAGTAACCAAAGTCCCACTTCCCAGGAAACAGAATGCTAATGAACTTAGTTTACCTTTTGATATAAAAGCTGTTTGGATAATAAACACGGGTGATCTTCAGGATTTGAATGAACCCTGAGACTCCCTCCTGATACTGCCCTGTGAACTGTGCCTCAATTATTCCCACACCTCCACTTTGGTTCGAGAAATAATTTATGTTGGGGCTGGACCCCGACACCACAGCTACACATATAGAAAAGCTGGGCTTGGGTGGGGTATACACTCTGATGGAGGTGAACCAGCAGCCCAGAAACTCCAGGTGTTTATTACATAAGGTGAATGAAGAGGCAGGTGAGTTAATCCCAGGGGGTGGTCTCTGTAAGGAAGCAGTCTTAGGCTGGGAAGAAGGGAGTTAGCAAGAGTGGAGGAAAGTAACCAGATATTGGGGATGTATGATCATAATTCATTGTATAAATGTATGAAACTATATCAAAAAGAAAGAATAAATATTAGGGTCACCTCAGCTATAGAGCAAGTTTGAGGCCACCACGGGCTACATGAAACCCTGTCTCAAACACCAACAGATAACGATCAAATGTTTTAGGAGGAAAATTAAGTTACTTTCTCTGTGTAGAAGGTGACATCATAAAAGAATTGTCTTCAGAGGTTGTCAGCACATTTAAAAAGGGTAGGGGAATGTGGTACATTAGGCAGTTAGATAGCATTGGGTTTTGTTTTATTTTACAATATATTTGTCAACCTTAAATGTTTATTTTTATTTATTTTATGTGCATTGGTGTTCTGTCTGCAAGTATGTCTGTCTGAGAATGTTAGAGCCCCTGGAACTGGAGTCACAGACAGTTGTGAGCTGCCATGTGAGTGCTGGGAACTGAATCCAGGTCCTCTACAAGAGCAGCTAGTGCTCTTAACCGCTGAGCCATCTCTCCAGCCCCGGTCAACTTTAATTTTTTTTACTGCGTGTTGGATTTTATTTGCTTAATTCTGGATCTACAACTCTTAACTCTCCCTAATCTCAGAGGGTCTGGTTTAAAAAAAAAAAAAAAGAGTCCACACAGCAGGCCTGAGAAAATTCATCAGGATGTGCAAGGCTGCTGGTGTCTGGGCACGCAGTTTTGGTGAGATGCCCACCACTTCCTGGTAAGAGTGGATTGCTGTGACTCAACTGTTTGTACAGCTCCTGCAGAACAGCAGCTTTCTGTCTGGGAGTCAGGAATCTGGGTGCCTGCCCAGCAGAGCGTGCCCGTGCAGCTGTGCACTGAAACCCCAGCTGTGTCTCCATGGATCTCCCCAGCAGAAAGCATCTCGACACATGCTGTCCCAACTTCTTGGGGGAATGATGTGTCAGTATGAGTCCATCTGAGAGGACGCTGGACTCATGGAGTCTTAAAGAATTTTTAAGTTTAAGAGTTTAAGACTCATGGAGTCTTAAAGAATCTAGCTCACACCTAGATTCTTTAAGACTCCATGAACTTCTCCCCTTCACTGGCTGTGATTTCAATCTAAATGCCCTCAGCCAGGAGGAGTACAGTTATCTCTTGAGTTCTGAGACCTCTCAGCAAACTGCATCCTTAACACAGACCTCAAATTTGTATAAGTGTTAGGACCCATGGTGGTTAATTTTGATCATCAACTTGGTTAGATTTAGAAAAACCTAGATTGGGGCCTAGAGAGATGAGAGTTAAAAGTACTGGCCGCTCTTGCAGATGACCAGAGTTCAGTTTTCAGCACCCATGCTTGGTGGGCACAACTGTCTGTAACTTCAGCTCCAGGGGACCCAATATCTTCTTCTGGCCTTTGTGGGCACTCTCAAGACATCAGGGCATGCATACACACAGAGAGAGAGACAGATAAAAATATAAAAATATTTTTAAAAAATCAAAGTAATCAGCAGAAGCACTTTCAGGAGTTTCTGACAAGCATTTCCAGACAGGATTACTGAAAAGGTAAGATTTACCCTGAAATGGGTCCCCTTTCCATGGGCTGGCCCCACACTGAAAGAGAAAAAAGGAAGAAGCCAGATGAGTACTGGCTATTTTGTTTCTCTGCTCTTTGGCCATCTGCTCCTGCCACATGAACTCTGCTACGCCTTCCTGCCATGATGGACATCAACCTCTCAAACTGAGTCAAGGTAAAGCCTCCTCCCAAATCTGCTTTTTGTCAGGCATTAGATTATAGCAACAAGAAACTCGATAAGGTCCCTGAATCCTCGATCTATCCAGGTGTATGTTCTACAGCTAGAGTCTGGGGTCAAAGAAAGCCAGAGGGGGTAGGAGAGTGGCCTCTGACCCTGAACCTGATGAGGCCATGTTGAGGTCCTTGTTCCTAAGGGGTAGAAGGACACTCTTACTAGGAGACATGGTGAGGACTCTGGAGCTGGAAGCAGCAGCAGCAGCCACCAACCTCCTCTGGACTCCTTAGGCTGAAGACTAGCATCATTCTAGCTATTCCAAGTTGCTGAGGCTGGCACCACCCAGTGGGGTAGGCCTTTGGACTTGCTGAGGCAATTCAGTATAGCCATCTGTGGTAAGGACCAGCAGTACACAAGAAAAACAACCCCAACCCAACAGGGACAGCAGGTGCTGGGGCCACCCAGGTAGGAAGACAAGGGAGCGGCTTAGTCCAGCTGCTAAGGATCAAGGCTGAAGATGGCTTAGCCAAGCTGCATCAGCAGGGACTAACTCCTATAACTGGTGCCCAGCCATCACGAAAGCACAACCATTGTGATGGGGGTATTGGAACTGTTAGTATTAGGGTCCCTTAGACTATTTCTCCAGCCTGACACAATATACCCAGTCTACCTGCTGTCTTGTAGAAAACAAGAAAACTCATTGAGGTGTGAGATTCAAGTCCCCCACACTGGTTTTGTGTTTCTTGGAAAGTTCATCTTTGGGACCCATCCATCCTCTCTTCACACTACTATATACACTCAGCTCACTGTTTTAATTTTTAAGGTTGGGTAGTGACATGCATTTCTTTATGCACTAACGGGGGCTGTATGATGGGGAGCTGTAGGTGAAAAGGGTGAGCTCCTTGCTAATGATCATGACCACTCTTAAACAGATACCATGAGGAGAGGTGCTGGATGTGGGTGGCGGGGGAGAGGCTCTCTTTCCTTCCTATAGACACAGCATCCTTTCTATTGGACTGGACTGACATGAGAGATTGGAACATACAGAGCGAGAAATGCAAGAATAACAAGACTGTTACGTCAGAGATCTCTACCTGCTCTAGTTCCCAGAAATTGGGCCATGCCCCCTGCAGTCTCTCTAGGGACAGAGAGTTGATAAAAAGCTGCTACAGCCCTGCAACTCTCAAGAGTTCTTTTCTTCCTGTTCCCAAACATAAGACATGAGTTATTGCTAGACTTGGTTTTTACATTTTATTATCTGGGGGAGGGGCAGTGAATGTGCCTGCTACAGTGTGGGCATGAGGCATTAGATGACAGCCTCTATAAGTAGTAGTTCTCTCCCCACCATATGGATCCTGCTGATTTTTATTTTATTTTATTTGAGACAGGGTTTTTCTGTGTTTTAGACCCAAACCTAAACCCACTCTGTAGACCAGGTTGGCCTCAAACTCACAAAAACCTGCCTGCTTTCGCCACCACACCTGGCTGGTGTGATGTTCTAACTCTAACCCTTGGGAACTGAATGCTCTTTCCCTTCAGAACCCCTGTCATACTGTACAGGGAGATAAGTCATTGGATAAAGACACTCTCATCAAGTCTGACAACCTAAGCTCAATCTTCAGAACCCATATAAAGGTGAAACTGACTCCACAAAGTTCTCTTCTCACCTCTACGTGCAAGCATGAACACGAATAACTAAGAATTTTTCTTTAATTGCCAGGTGTGGTAGAGCACTAAGCACACAGAGGCAGCAGGATCTCTGGGTTCTAAGCCAGTTGGGGGTACAGCAAGACATCATCTTAAAACACACATGCACACCACAAACAACCACCACAAAATTATTTACTCTGGGTGAAAAAAGAAGATAACATACTTAGAATCCAGACTCATGAGCCCCTCACTAGGAACAGCGTCCCTTAATTATAAGCCCCTGGGACACATCAGGCTGTATAAGAGGATGTGGTGGGGTATAATCTGCTCTATCTACCCCATGGGTATGAAGCAGATAACAAAAACATTAACTCCAAGCTGGATGTTGTGGCAGGAACTATAATCACAGCACTAGGAAGGCTCTGGTTAGGAGGACTTATCAGTTCAAGGCCAACCGAAATACATAAAAGCTCAAAAAAGCAACAATTATAACAACAAAACAACCTGAGATTCCTATCAACATTCCAAAAAGCAAAAACAAAATCTCAGGACTTTTTGGGTTTCTTATTCTCTGAGTAAAAACACTCCAAAGAAAGTGAATACTAGACAATCCTATCTTAAAAATAATTAGAACTCCAGAAGCTGAAGCTGCTATACAGCTGTACATTCAATTGTGGGCGTTTTGTGCTTGCAGTCATGAGATGGAGAAAACTTGCTGGCCACGGTAAGGGAGTTATGGATTTAATCAAGCAAATGAAAAAGAAACTGAAAACTAAAAACGGCTCCACAAAGTAAATAATGACGTGTATAATAAAAAATATGCTTGGCCAGGCGGTCGTGGCTCACACCTTTAATCCCAGACTCGGAAGGCAGAGACAGGCAGATCTCTGTAAATTTGAAGGCAGCCTGGTCTACAGAGTGAGTTCCAGGATAGCCTGGAGAGAAATTTTGTCTCGAAAAAGAAACAAACAAAAAACAAAAACAACCACAAAAAAGTGCTTAAACTGACCACTAAAAAAAAAAAACCAAAAATGCAAAGGACCCAGGTTCGATTCCCAGCACTCATAGAGTGGCTCACAACTGCCTGTAACTCCTGTTCTAGGGAACCTGATGCCTTCTTCTGACCTCCACGGGACGAGGCACATAAATGGAGAACAGACATAAATGCAAGTAAAACATTCATACAATAAAAATAAAGATACGCAATTAAAAAATAAAAGAACGCCAAAAACTTTCTCCGCTGGGATGAGAGCCTCCAACAAACCAAAGATGTCCGGAAAGAGAAGCCCGTCTTCAGGGCCTTCCCCCTTCGCCGACCCCGGAAGAGCTGCAAAAAACGGCTCGGCTCCGGCCTTCGGTTTCCAGGCCCAGAACGACCTAACCGGACATCTAGAAAGACGACGACGCCGCAATCCGTAGCTGTATTGAACCGGAAGGGGAGGGGTTCAACGGAAGTTGTTCACCGAGCCCGAAAAAGGAACGGACCGCCGGAAGCCGCAGGTGCTAGAGGCCCGAGTCGCTAGCGTTGTGCTCTCGGAGGCGGAGGGAGGAGCGTACAACATGGCCGGGCTGGAGCTGCTCTCCGATCAGGGTTACCGGATAGACGGTCGGCGCGCGGGGGAGCTGCGCAAGATCCAAGCGCGTATGGGCGTGTTTGCGCAGGCTGACGGCTCGGCTTACATCGAGCAGGGCAATACCAAGGCGTTGGCTGTAGTCTACGGGCCTCACGAGGCGAGTAAGCGGCCGGGCGCGGGGCTCGGGGCTGCACATCACGGGAGTAGACCTAAACCTTACGGTTAACTCCTCCCCGCAGTGGGTCCTCATCATCTCCGAGGTGCCTCAGCCGGCCTGGAGAAGCTCCACTCACTCCCTCTTCTCTCAGCTCAATTACTATTCTGACGTCTTGGCGGGAAGAAAACTCCCAGGCCCCTACAACACTCTTCCTTGCCTTTCTGCATTTACTAATTACATCGACTTTACTGAGTCTTTGGCGTTGCTTGTTTCTCTACTGGAACATAAACTCCCAAGACAGGGACTTTCCATGAAATTGTCTGCCTTTATTGCTGTCTCAGTTCTGTATCGGACCAGCAAAACACGCACATCTTACAGTTTGATTAGCATTTGAGAGCTCATTCTAGGCAGAAGCCAGGATGANTTTTTTTTTTACATGTAATGGAGAACCTCTGGAAGGTAAGTAAAATGTTAGTTGGTAGGTGACACGGATCAGATGTTTGTAAATGCGGTGGCCATAATAGGAATCATTTGGGACGAAATGAAGCAACTGTCGAACAAAGTTGCCTGCCAAAAGCGATATATGGCTTAGACTGAAAATCCTCCCTCCAGCTAGGATGTGGAAGCAGAGAGGCAGTTGCTTTCTGAAGCACACGAGAGGAAGAGAAGCAGGAAGTTTGAGTCATTCAGAGTGGATTGAGTGTGACCTGGCTCATGCGTTCTTTTCTCCTCCAGATCCGAGGCTCCCGGTCTCGAGCCTTGCCTGACCGGGCCCTAGTGAACTGTCAGTATAGTTCAGCAACCTTCAGCACAGGTGAGCGCAAGCGAAGGCCCCATGGGGACCGGAAGTCTTGTGAGATGGGGCTGCAATTATGCCAGACCTTCGAAGCAGCCATCCTCACACAGCTGCACCCACGCTCTCAGATTGACATCTATGTGCAGGTGAGTTACCTGCAGCCTCAACCCCCCCCACAAGGGGTGGGGCTCAGAGATATGAGGTGGGTTGAGATGTGGTCTAAGGTCCTGATGCCCCTGCAGGTGTTGCAAGCAGATGGTGGAACCTATGCAGCATGCGTGAATGCAGCTACGCTAGCAGTGATGGATGCTGGGATACCCATGCGGGACTTTGTATGTGCCTGTTCAGCTGGCTTTGTTGATGGCACAGCCTTAGCAGACCTCAGCCACGTGGAGGAAGCAGCTGGAGGGCCCCAGCTAGCCCTGGCCCTGCTGCCAGCCTCGGGCCAGATTGCACTGCTTGAGATGGATTCAAGGCTACATGAAGACCACTTGGAACAAGTGCTGGAGGCTGCTGCCCAGGCAGCCCGAGACGTGCACACTCTGCTGGATCGTGTAGTCCGGCAGCATGTGCAGGAGGCCTCTATCTTACTGGGGGACTGAGTGCCAACCACCCCATCCAGAATAAAAGCCTGTTCCTCTGCTGAATGCACCTTAACTGTACAGCACTTCAGAACAGCTCACAGCCCTGCAGAGCAGAGTGTGCACTGCTGTTCCTTTGTGCTAGGACGAGCAAGAGTGCCCAAGCCCTCACGCTAAGGGATGTGTATGTTCACACAGCCCATCTGGGACCTGAGCACCAGGCTGAGGTGGAATGCTAGACTAATGCAGCAGTTTTTGACATGTCGGTTTCAACCCCTTTGGCGGTCAAATATCAGATATCCTGCATATCAGATTACAAATCATAACTAGCAAAATTATGGTTATGAAGTAGCAACGAAATAATTTTATGGTTGGGGGTCATCATAACATGAGTAACTGTATTAAAGGGTTGAAGCATTAGGAAGGCTGAGAACCACTGGCCTGATGTCTCTTTTCCTCAGGAGTCTCCTTGGGCCTTTTCTGCCACTTACTTACCTTGGACTCTGAAAGGTTAACAAGCCCTTTCTGCCTCTTTGGCATCTGTCCTTAGCTGTGACCCTTACCTCTGCACCCTTCTAGATAAACTGCCTTCATTCACCCCTCCATCCTCTGAACACTTAACTCATCCACCATGCCGATGCCTTGTGGCTGGACAAAAACGATATGCTTTACAGTTTGTAATCCACTCCCTTCCCTGTGGCTAGTGGTAGTATACCATCTTTCCAGTACCCTTATCTGACCTTGATGACCTTGATTCTGGGTCCACCACTTAGGTGAGCCCACTGTCATCCTCCCCCCCCCGACGGTTTCTCTGTAGCTTTGGAGCCTATCCTGGAACTCGCTCTGTAGACCAGGCTG
>LOJH01022699.1:9081-19797 GCA_001685095.1 Ellobius talpinus
TGTGTGTGTGTGTGTGTGCACGTGCACTCATGTGTGCACATGCATGAGGAAGCCAGAGTTTTATGTTCAGTCTCTCTTTTAAACTTTAAAAGAGAGCCCTTTCTTGAACCTGGATCTCTGCTTTCCTAGTCTGTCCCCTGACCAACGATCTTCAGCGATTCCCCCTTTCCACCTCATGTGGGGTTACAGATGCTTGTCTTGCACTGCAGACCTAGTTTTTCATGTGGGTTCTCTCAGTCTAAACTTGGGTCCTCATTCTCGCTCCCCTGGCACTTTACCCACTGAACCATCTCCACAGCTCTTGCACTGATCTTATGAGGCTATTGTTTCCTGCTGTATGAATGGTTTGAAGTCACTTTTCCATGCGCCATCGACAAGATGCAATCATGTCTGGCTTTATCCACAAGTGTTACCTCTTCCCCCACCCTATATCTTCTATTTTAAACACACTCTTTTTTCCTAGATGTTCTCCTAAGTCCTCAGGGGCTTCTTTTCTTATCAGTCTATTTCTCCCATCTGTAGACATCCATCTCATCGAGTCAATGGCTTATTGTTTTTCTGCCCTGCCTCATACTATTCTTTTATTTTTTTGTTGAAATCTTATTATCTAGGAAAGTATTTTTTACCTTGTTCTTTTTAAAGGGTGTTTGGTATGTTATTGATCATTTTAATTTCCAGATACTTTCTATACTTGTTTATGGTTTGTGTACACACACATTCCAACACACATACACAGATACACAAACACACACATTCTTAGGTTTGGATTGCATTGTGTCTTTAGAATCAACCGGAGGGAAGTATAAATTGATATGATTTAATATTTTTTCAATTTATAAAATTATTCTTTTAACCTTTTATAGTTATCTGTTTTATTACATCTTGTAATAAAATTTTATGATTTCTATTCTTCTCTATAGAAGATCTATTTTGTTAATTTCTACAAGTTATATTTTAAATGCTACTTTAAGATATATATTTATTTTATTTGTAACATTTCATCACTGGTAATATGGAATTAAGCTTTTGGTTTCTCTTGCTCATGTGTTGTCCTGCTAATGGCTGAACTCAGAGCCTTTCATATTCTAACCAGGTGGCTGTCACCGAACCACACTCATCCATGATTATGTAAGTGCATTTGAAATGAAGTATATTTGTAAAAATTTTAACTTTTTTCTTTAACTCTCATATATATTTATGTCTTATAGATATGTTTATAAATGTATCACATATATTTATATCTTATATTAATACTTTATTATATTAATTAGTATATTTATATTTTATTATATAAACACACACATATATATATATATTCATGCCTCTGTGAATGATAACAGTTTTGCTCTTTTATCTCCAGACAGTATATGTCTTATTTATTTTTCATGTTTTGGGAAGGCTGTGCAGTCCATATGTCTATGAATGGTATAATGGGCACTTTGTGCTGTGGTTGGTATCATAAACAATGTTTCTCCATCATCACAAACCTAGAGATGGATTTTTATTTTCACTTTCTCTTTATGAATGAAGAAAGCAGAATTTAAGATGATAGGGTAAATTGCTTCAAATAGTAATGTAAGTATTTAAGGTGGGAATCTCCCCAGGGAATGTAGTTCTGTTTCAGTCTTGTTCTGAGCTCTGGGGTGTCCCTAGCAGTGTTTAGACTGCATAGGACCCCAGGACCTTTGGAAGAAATGACAGGTCAGAAACTACAGGATGAATGAAGAAAGGTGTTAGTTTGTCTAGCTAGATGGACTAAGGGTCAGGAAGAGGTGTGCTAAGGAACTTGATTCTCTGTGTCTGTAAAAAGCACCTGAAATATTCTAGATCAAAATACCAAGCCAATCTGTAACAATTTTATGTCCATATTTATTGAGACATTACATGTTGTCCAACCAAACAAGTGAGCTCTTAAACCACACAACTCTACTCTGGACAAGCATTCAGTGCTTGGGGCTGAGTGGTGGCACCTGGGACCTGCTGCAATCCAGACCTTCACGTTTGGGCCTGAAAACACAAAGTGACCGTTGGGATTATTCTCAGACATTTGAAAGGGGCCTACACTTTCCCATGTGGGAATAAGCACAGTGGGAATAAACACTAGAAACTTGAATATCCGTGTCACATCCTTCCCAGGGCTGCACCTGTGGGGAGGCCTGTGCCACTGCCCCCAGCTTACGTTACCAGGTATGTACCCCCACGGCTCTCCTTTCTACATGGTCTCAGGACCGATCGCAGGTCCTCTCGCTTGTGAGACAAACTCTTTGTTTACCAAGTCACTTGCTCAGCACTCTCGTTCCTATTTCTAACCACTCACGCCTTTATTATATTCATATCTTTTGCTTACACACACAGGCTGTGTGCACAACTCCCCCGATGCAGAATGGAAAGGCTTCCGTTGTCTGTCTAGTTCAGACTGAGTGGTCCTAGATCTCTGGTCATCCTCTGAATTTCCCATCCTTTAAGCAGGAAACGTGGGCACCTCAGCACACGAAGCTCTGAGTAGACCCTTTTCCTTTGCAGGAGTAGTGAAAGCAGGATCTGAATAGTCAGCTAGTTGCTGCTGCTCCAGTATCTGCAGACTGTCGGGTTCAAGGGGCTCCACTGAGCTTTATGAAGATTGAACTACACTGCCCAAACTGTATTCACAGGATATCATAATATGGGAATGATAACCTTGGGTATAAAACCCATGTTTGTACCATGCTGTGTTTGTAGGATGTCATAGCATAGGGAATGATAGCCTTCGGTTTGTAATCCATGTTGTCTCCTTGTGCCTTTGTCAAGCTCTATGATCTTTCATTATGTTGACATTCTTTTCTTGAAGCCAGTGCTGCAGAGGCTCCCTTCCAGGGCTGTGGGAAGATACTGAGGGGCTGATGGTAGATGCAGTGCCCGTCAGAGAAGGAAAACAGCGCGGGGCATCTGCTCCACTTGCAGCGGCAGAGTCTGGAAACTTGTCCCTTGGAATGATGCTCTCTTATGTGCTTGGTCAGAAGCACTTTTAGGTTCAAATTAGCTGTCTAGATTTGTTCTTATTTGAGGATTTTAAGTCTGCATAATTCAAGCCTTGCTGTGTTGTCGGATTGCCTAATTACCACATAAAGAATGAGTATAAGAGCCTTTTGATCTCTAGGCATCAGGTGTTATATATTAAATATTATTTTTTAGGATATGCAGTGTGTACATATCATCATTTTCTTGTTGGCCTTGTTGGTGACAGGTGTCTTCTGTGGCTTTTCTTTTCTTGAGCACTAGAACATTGCATGTGAAACTTGTAGTGCTTTTTTTCTCCCTAGTACTTTCTAAATGTTTTACACTTGAAGATTAAAATGATCTCCCTTAGGATATTATTTGGACTTCTCAACTCTCTAAAAGGTTTCTTTTTCAAACCCGGGTATAAAATCTGGTGCATGAATTTATCTCCTGTCTTCTGAAGCCAGCTTTTATGTTTTAAATAGAAAACAAACAGCCACATTCTAGAAAGCACAAGCACGACCAAAAATAAGATAGTGGGGGAGGCAGAGTTGAAAATACAGCATTTCAAGAGATAATCTGCATACAGTGTTCTCGACAGGCAAATTCTGGGCCTCCCGGAGCTGTCCTGGCCTGCCAGAAGCAGACAATAGGGTAGCATGTAGGAGGAGGAAGTCACACATTCATTTTGCAGTCTTGGGAAGGAGAGAACTTCTAAGCATTAGTTAAAATGATGGTATGTTTCCAATCTTGCTATAAGGGACCTATGATGTAGTTATCCTTTTTTTAGATCTATGTATTTCATTTCATATGCATGAGTGTTTTGCATGCATATATGTGTGTGTGCCACATGTGCCTGGTGCTGCAGAGATCAGAAGGTTTTCTGATGCCAGAGAGCCTGTAACTGGAGTTACAGATGGCTGTGAGTCACCATGTGGGTGCTGGGAATTGAATCTAGGTCCTCTCTGCAAGCAACAAGTGCTCTTAACCACTGAGCGAACTCTCCAGCCCCAAAGACCTTGGAGATATGCATTCCATCCCTTTTTGATTCTAACTGGCTCAAATCTGGAGAAAGTTTACTGGTCTTTGACACATTCTGAGCTAGTCTAGCTGACGTCTAGTAACAACAGTTACTTCAGACTCCTTTCTATTCACCCTGTGGTGTAGTGGTGCTTACCAGCCCTGATTTGAGGTGTACTTCATTTGAACAGAGCTGGATTGCTTTCCTTTTCTCTTTAGGATGTATCCTAGAGACAGCCAGTGTGGCTTTGTGACTAGTCTCAGTTTTCTAGTTGTCATTCAAGTCCATTTGCCCTCTCGTGAATCCAGTCCGGTTAATTTTACCAATAGGTGGTCCAACCCTGCTACTGAAAGTATAGTCAGTGGACCTATGAACTCGCCAAAAATCTAGAAGGTCTAGGAGGGCTGGGGAAATAACTGCGCAAATACAAAGACCTGGATTTGATCCCTAGTGTCCATGTGAACATCCATTTGTAGTGGTTTGTTTGTAGTCCTGATGCTGAAGAGGTAGAGAGAAGGTGTCCTGGAACTCACCAGTTACCCTAGGCTACCCCATGAGTCTCAGATACCTATGAAAGACTTGGAATCCAAAACCAAAATGGATGTGGCCTGAGGAATGACAATCAAGATTGACACCTGGCCTCTATATGCAGGCACGCACATGTGCATGTGCGCACACACATATACACATGCATTCATCTACACACACGTGCACATCTACACCCACTCATTCGTACACATACATAGGCACACACTCATGTGCATGCTGGTGTACATGCGTACACACACACACACACACACACACACACACGCTTAGATCAGCACCATCCCAGATGGACTAAAGCAGAACCTGCATTTTCCTAAGTTCTCCAGGAGACTGCTTCCCTGTTCAAATTTGTGAAGAATGGTCTAGAAACACATGGGCCTACACATAATGGAGCTTTTATTTTTAGTGCCCACCACTAATTGGCAGAGGAGGGGAAAAAATCACTGTTTTTCAAGACTCTCTACTTTCCTTGTCTATAAGATAATGCTTCCAACCTTGACAAAGCACTAGTGAGATGAAGGGCAATAGACTATCAGGTGCCCATCTGTCAGTGGGAATTGAAGTCCTACTGCCCCACAGGGAAGACTGCAATACACACTTGAGAGGGGACACTTCACTGTCAGACAAAAATCACTTGTTTTGTCTTGGGAGATAAGGGAGGTGGGAATAACTCACATGGCTTCTGTTTCCAATGGGGGAGAGATGGGGGATGGCTCCTGCCAATCCCCTCATCTTTATCTTTGCAATCTGGTAGGATGAGAAAAATAAATTCGTGCTTTCTACAATGAAAATATAATTCAGAAAAAAACTGCATGTATACAGAAAGGGATGTTAAATTTATTTCACTACAAAGCTAACCTAGAAGGGCTGGAGAGATGCTCGGTGGTTCAGAGTACCTTTTGTTGCTCTTGCAGAGGACCTCGGTAGGCTTTCAGCATCAACATGGGGGCTCACAATTGTCTGCAACTCCAGATCCAGAGGATCTGATGCCTCTTCTGACCTCCGCTGGCACTAGGCATACATGCACATGGTGCATATACAGACATGCAGTCAAAACACTCACACCCACAGAATAAAATAAATATTAGGAAGATATTAAAAGGCTAATCCAGAGAGGCTTACCTGGCGGAGCCTGAGCTCCTACAGCAACCCATCACGGTACAGCCAGGCTTGGAGAGGGTGACCCAGCAGCACTACAGCAGATACACCATTCAGAAGGACTCCTCTCTCCTCTATTTCATGGTCAGGGGCAAGCTGTATTGTCATACATGTGTAGCTTTGGATCCCCCTTTATCCAATGTTTCCATTATCACCTGCTTCTGTTATTACTAGATGTTCATTTTATGGTCCTGCAACGACCTAAGCACCAGCCACTAACAGCGGTAAAAACAATATGTATCCCCTGTCTTGGTGTGGATGTGGATGAGTCACAGACAAGTCCCCTGGGTGTCTGGTAACACGCTGCACCTCTCCTAGAATAGGACTCAGTAGAAAGTCATTGAAGCCTTTTTCTTTACTCCTGACGGTACTGTCTGCTCTTTCATTTTCTATGAGTTTGTGGAGCATTTGAGAATTGCATTATTACAGGTCTGACATTAGTCTTTCAGGTTCTGGTTTCTGCTAAGGGAGAAGAACTAGATGACTGATTTGTTTTTGTTTGCCAGTTGGTCTTTAACTGGACACACCCAGTCCTTATAGGGATCTTGCTCCTGGATGGGCCGAAGCAAAAGTCCTTATCTTTCAGGCATTGCAGATGGCTTACAGAGAACTGTCTTTTACATGGACACACACACACACACACACATGAGCTCACACATGTACATGCATGCACGCACATGCACACATGCCTGCACTCATACTCACACATGTGCACACACATGCACACAGACATGCATGCACACACATGCACACACACAAGCTAATTAATACCTTCATGATTAACAACCCAAAGTTTAAACTAGGTAAAGAAACTGTATGTATGTGTCAGTGAGGGGGCGCACAGATGCAGCTTCTGATATTTTGAACATAAACATTATATATTTTACATCAGTATATTAAAAGATAATAAAATTATCCCAAAGAAGAAATCCTATTTTTTTTTAATTTGGAGAACATACTCTGTGCCTTCTCATCCCAAACCTCTAAGTTTATTTTTATCTTGACTGATTTATTGTCTGTTGAGCCAGATGAATTATCTTGCTGGCATAATTATACATGTAGTGTATTAGTGAAAAACAAATTATGCTTTTATATCTGTCTTTAGTAACTACTGCTTGGTGAACACGAGGCATCTCAGTGAAACAGTTCTTTATTTAGCTTTTTCATACATTTGCTTATTTCTTAAAGCTTGTTCTTCGGATGTTACTTGTGAAATAAATACAACGAGGAGTTTTTAGTTATAGTGTTACATGGTTGACTATGTAAAAGAGGGCATAGCGGGTTATGTGTCTGAATGCTTGTGACAAGTTCTCAATGCTAATGGGTCTTTATGAGCTGTTTGTCTTTGCTTTTGTTTCTGTGAAATAAGATCTTCCACAGAGCCCCGGCTGACCTTGAATTTGATAGCTTCCTGTCTCTACTTCTCAACCGCTAGGATCACAGGGTCTGGCTCCATTTGTTGTTGTTGCTTTTGAAAGACTTTATTCTAGGACTTGGGGTTTCTCTGTGAACATGGCACCTGCTATCATGATGCCTTCTAAGTGCCCACTTTAGCTTTTACCGCTGTAGTGACATACTTCCTACGGCCTCAGATTTATTGCTGGTGGGCTGTAGTTTGCTCGCACAGCTGGACAGCTATCACCACAGCATGACTCAAGAACATTCAGCCCCACAGAAAGAAGACTCTATGCATGGCAGGCATTCCTCACTCCTCTCTGTGCCCTCGGCTTCCCAGGAGCTTTCTGTCTCCATGAGTTGGCTTGTTCTGGATATTTCATGTGATAGAACCTGTGGTCTTTTGTGAATGTTTTCTTTCTAAAATAATTATGATCCTGAGTTGAATCCGGGTTGTAACATGGTGGGAGATTTGACACTTCATTTCATTAAGTTGCTCATGAGGGCTCTAGTGTGTGCACACCACATTCCCTTCATCCACTCAAGCACTGATAAAAGTTTGTGTTCGTCTCCTTTTTTCTTCTGAATTATGCTGTTATGAGTAGCTATGTACAACTGATGTGAGAACGTGTTTCTCTTTCTCTTTAATATAAATGCAGAGTTGGAATTTCAGGGCGCTATTGTCATTGTAACATCTTGAGGGCCATCAGCCTGCTTTCTGCAATGGTGGCTCACTTTTCATTTCTACTGGTGGTAAAGGAGAGCCTCCATCTCTCCTCATCCTTGGCTACTCTTAATGACTGTCTGTCTTCTTTATATTAGCCATCCAGACAAGTATGGCCCAGTATCCCTCTGTGCTTTGGGTTTTCATTTCCCTAGTGATTAACAATGAGGATTTCTTTTCTTGAGTTTATTGACTAAGTTGACTTCTGGTGGTTGCACAGTGTACGAGGTCAAAGGTCTATTTTCAGGTATATTTTACACAGTTTCCTCCCTTTTTTGATACCATTTGATTAGGAGACAAAGTAGTTGCTTTGGGTCAGGAGTGGTGGTGCACGCCTTTAATCTCAGTACTCAGGAGGTAGAAATAATTTGAACTCTTTGAGTTCTGGGACAGTGTCGTCGATATCGCCAGTTCCAGCTTGCTGAGGCTACACAGTGAGACATTGTCTCAAACAAAAGAAAAAAAATGCTGTTCTGGCTAACACTTTAAGCCAGTTGTTAGAAAGATTTTGTTTTGTATTGAGGCAAGTATTGAGGATAACTCATAATGACTGTCTGAAGTAAATGAGCAGAAACTCATTTTTAAGGATTTCCAATCACAGAAGAGTAACTATGATGTGAGCAGAGTCCCTGGGTTCTGATATTCCTCCCCTGTCCTATGTATCTGTCTCAGAGCCCGTTTTGTTCAGTCTGCCTGTATGATCATACTGTCCATACGGCTCTCTCTGAATCTTCTTTCTCAGCACAGGAGGGGAGACCTAAACACTGAGGGCTTCGTGAGGGAAAGAAACCTTATTGTGTTTATTTCCCAAGATCGTTTTCAGGAAACAAAGGAACAAGGAATTGAAATGCTCTATGAGAAACAGAAGCCATGCAGAGTCAATATTTCCTTCTGGTGCTGCTGCTGTCATTTAAGGTCCCCATGGTTACCTATGATTGAAAGTCAAACCCATTGTAGCCTCACAAGGGGAATATACTGGCTCCTTAGGTCTAGAGGCTCCTAGATGACACTGGCTCCATTCTGATTCTTGGGACAACTCCTGGAAAGTTTTAGCTCATATATTTTCTTTTTTTTAAAAGTAGAAAGCATCCCTGACACCCCCAAACAAATGTCTCAGGACTGAGTCTTTGTGGTGCCCACTGGCCTACCTGAGCCACGTGTCTATCTCTTAGTGGTCTGCAGAGACACGTTGCTCTCTAGAATCTGGTGGGCTGAGGCCAGATAGGTGTAGTTAAGGGGGCTGGGGCTAATGTAGTGTGGGGTGGGGTGAGAACAGGCAGACTTCTTCCTCAGAAAACACTGGGAGGCACCAGGAAATAGGTGTTCAGACTTTGTGGTAAACGTTAGCTTGCAGGGCTTGCCTGTCAGATAACTCATCTACTTCACAGGTTCAGAAATGGACAGGGATTTTGAACCCAGATGAATTATCTCCTAGCCTAACTCCTAGCCTGATTTGGATGTGAGACAGATCTCGGAGTCGCTATTGAAATGATTTAAGATTTTAGGAGGTATTGAAATGAGATGTATGGGATTTGTGTGAGAGAAGGATGTCAATTTTAAGGGGCTAGAAGTGGATTGAAATGTCTCCCACAAAATCTTATAAAATTGAAGTACTATAATGTACTCTCAAATCTCCAAGCAATAGGTCAGTGTGTGGCCTTACGAGGAAATGCTACAGTTATGCATCATTAAGTGGTTCGTGGTTTCCTGAGTAGCAAAATAGCATGGTACGAGTAGCCCAACAACAGAGCATCACTGCTTTGTATGTCTGGAGACAGGCAGTCTGGGAGGAAGGTCTGAACAGGACTGTTTGAGGAACATGTTGTCTGATGTCCATGCTTTGGTTTTAACTGGATTTGTGGACACTGTTCTTTTTTAAACAGAAGAAACAAAAGTATCCGAAGATGATGAGATGGAGAAACTCTATAAATCGTTGGAGCAAGCTAGCCTGTCTCCTCTCGGGGACAGACGGCCTTCAACCAAGAAGGAACTGAGAAAGTCTTTTGTCAAGCGGTGCAAAAACCCATCCGTAAATGAGAAACTCCACAAGATCAGAACCTTGAATAGCACATTAAAGGTAAGGCAGTCTCGGACTGTGAAAGCTGGGGGGCGGGAGGGGAGGCAGGCAGAGAATGGCTGGCTGCAGAGAGATTCATAGCCAGCTCAGAGTGTCTCTGAAGGAGGAGGAAAGAGCAGAGCGGGTGGCATCCTCATAGTGGGATGACTCCGGCCTTTGAGAAGCTCTGGGTCGCTCACACAGCAGCAGTCTGATTCAGAGTTTGAATTCCCAAATCCCAGATGGCAAGGCCTGTGTGTAATTTGGTTCTGTAATTTTGTGTCTAGCACAGTACTTGGCTCTAAAAACTTTTTATTGTTTGAGAATTTTGAGAATTTCATACATGCATGTAATATATTTTGATCAAAGTCCACCCCATTCCCTCCCTTCTTCCTCTCCCACCACTGCTTTCCCCACTCAACTTTGTGTGCTCTTTCTATCCCTTTTTTTTAAAACCCACCAAGTGTACTTAGTGCTGCCTGTATATAGCACGGGTAGCTGCTCAGGGCCCACCTCCCTGAAGTAAACTTACTCTCCCTCCCCCCTCAGCACTCAGTCTTTTCAGCTAGAGATGGAACATATGAGCCCCCTTCTGACATAATGGGACCTGGGCTGAGCTTGATCTTGTTTGGGTCTTATGCATAGAGTTCAGTCACTGTTAGCTTATGTGTTCATGTCCAGAAAGTACTATTCTTCTGCAGACATCCACTACCACTTGCTCCTATGATCTTTTGCAGTTTAGCAACATAGAACATCCTTTGGCAAAAATAAACAGTAATAGAAATAAGGGTTTCCCCTGACTCCATGTGTGCTACTAGATCAGGAGAATATTCTTCTTCT
>LOJH01022700.1:0-15368 GCA_001685095.1 Ellobius talpinus
ACAAGATCTCCTGAGTAAATTGGGAGCATGGGGACCATGGGAGAGAGTTGAAGGTGAGGGAAAAGGCAGGAAGGGGAGCAGAGAAAAATGTATAGCTCAATAAAATCAATTTTAAAAAGTCCATTCCATTCACCCAGCTTCTGCTAAACACCAATAATGATTAATTAATCTTTCTCCAGGCCTGCTTACAGGCCTAAAATAAATACTGCAACAAAATTCTGACAGATTAAAGCCCTTCCAGACTTCTTCCAACACGTCTCTAGTCCCTCTGCTTGTAAAATGACTGCTGGCAATATCAAAACTCTTTCAACAGCTCAACTCTTATTTGGAGTATCTTCCCCCCTGGCTTGGCTCAGTTTTTCTCTTATGATCTCTAGTTTATATTTTTTCCCCTGTAAAAAATCTTCAGCACAAGAATTTCAGTCATCAGAACCTGACTGATTTTTTCCTAAGCTGTTACCGAATTTGATTCCTGTTCCTTTGTGCCGTTCCCTCTCTGCGCATGCGTGGTAGCTGGGATTTCCAGATGAGCAGATGTAGCATGAAGACCACATCAGACCGAGCCTGCATCACTGCATCAGTTAAGAATCAGTTTGCTTCCCCATATAAACGGCAGCATGCTTTCAAATCCAGCAAGTCCTGTGTCTCCTCACTGTGTGAAACAGCTCAGCCTCGCAGCCTCCTGCGACTGTGACAGCCTTTGTCTTTCCTTTGAGAGCAGACATGCTGACTGCTGGCTGATTCCCTTGAAGTAGGGGGATCTACACGGCCATACAGTAAGAAAAGAGCTGATTTTTGCTATCATTCAGTTTCCCCTCTCCACGTATTACAGCCATTATTATCTGTAAATAATATTTTTAATAATTGTAGATACATTCTCGAAATGTGTTGCATAATACAACTCCATACATTTCGGAAGCTGACAGCTACCCTATGATGGATAGCCTGACAGTCTAAAATTTAGAAATCAATCACTGAGATATAATGACGCTGTGCCGTGGCTCCCAGGATGTATTGTGGCACCCAGGAACCACTTATTTGAGATATGCCATCGTAACTCTGATAGATTAAAGCACCATATCCAGGAACAATTGTGGGTGGGTGGGTGTGCCGGGGAGGGGGGCCGGGGACGGTGGAGAATGCTATCATAGATCTGCCATGTTACAGTCCAGGACCCAGAAGCCAGCCCAGCAAGCCAGTCCTGCATGGAAGGTCCCAGAAACCTGTGAAACAGCAGGATGACAATTCTGTTCTTCAACAGCCCATTATGAACTAATTAGCATACATGAATTGCAGATTTGAAGCATTAAAGTGATGTACAAATCATTAATTTTTTCCTCAAATCTATGTCGTCCTTGTGTATGCTCCTCTTTTAATGTTGCACGACAGTGAAAGGCACAATCCCCTGTATGTAAAGAAGAGAGATCTGGCGTAGCTGATATAATGGGATCTATTTAAACACTATGCATTTTGCGGCTTTGGGGAAAATGCTGCACTGGTCCCATTAGGATTAATTTTGAAAGGGTATGTTAATATATTCAAACCCCGGGGGTAGTTCTACATGTTGTTTGAATGAAACAGGAGATGTTAGGGCAACTTCACATTTGAGCTTTCTTTTTTAAAAGTCCTCCTTTTGATTAATATAAAATGTCATGACATCCTTCTCCCTGACTGTGGGAGATGGAACTGCTTACAATGAGAGCTGAGACCATAGGTGTGCACTACGCAGCAGATACAGTCTTCTTAACCCAGTGCCGGACTTTATTAATAAAGATGTAGATTGTTGGTGATGTGGAAAGAGGAAACCAGCATCAAAGCTTATTTGGATACTGGAAAAGGCTCCTAGATATTAATTTGTGGTTTTCTGTATTGTCTTGATGTATTTAATTACTAAAGCTTTTGGTGCTTAAACAACTGCTTGGTGTTTCATTTGAATTTCTTATTTCTTACTACAGTGGAGTCACAATGCTTAATTTGTTAGTATTGTAATCATTTCCATAGCAACAAGCCTAATGTTTTATATATAAATATGTATGCAGTATGTGTATATGTATATATATATATATACATAATAAATGTGTAGTAGAGAGCACGCCGTGAAAAGACTTAGCTATCAATGAAAATCCTAATTAAAAATGCAGATCTACTTTGCGAGGCTAACAAGATGGCCACGGTTGGAGTGGGAGTTCTAAGAAGAGGAGGTTGTCAGTTCTCTTCTTATAAGTTTCTTACTATCTGGGAGCACAGTCGTTTGTGACAAACCCTCCCGGGATGCTCTTTTAACCACATAAGTTCAGAATAAAATGATATTTAGACCAAAGTCGGGGAAAGGGGGTGTTGTTCAAAAGATGATATACAAAAAGCCTGGGGATACACCCAAAAATAAGTTGGAAAGGGTGAGATTATTTGTTATGCTTTCCTGAAAGAAATGTTTCCAGACATATCATTTGTATCAGGCATTTCTATTTAAGGTTTATATTGCAGTTGCATTAAAGCTAAGGCTCAGAGTAGGGAAGCAAACTCTCAGCCTCAAAGTTTAGATTTGCTGTCACCTCACTGTACTGAAGCCCTTTAGATTGAGGTACCAGAGACATAAATCCATTAGCTCCAAGCTAACCATCACCTTGATCCTCTGTACAAAGGAAGCTGGGGTATGACAATGATGTGCCCTATAGTGAACATGACTCTTCTAAAAATTAACCTAATTGTAGGGGACATGGCCATTTATCACTGTGAATTTTCAGCTCCATGTACAGCAATGCAGTAACTACAGCGACTTACCTAAAAAGGGGGTTATTTTTCATGATTCACTGTAAGTGTAAAAATGAGCCAGCTGAGGCCAGTATGGAGGCTGCACAATTATTCTACCAGGGACTCGGGTTGATTGCCTTCCTACCATTTCATACTAAGTGTGATACTATATAACTTCTATTCTCATGTGACACTTGCTGCCCAGCTGCATATCACAATCCCATTCCAGGTTGAGCTGAGAGAATGAGAAAGGCAAATGCTTGAGCTACTTGATATCTTCCCACCCCCATTTTCCAAAGTGAAACATCATTTCAATCCTGGCTGCCACACACTGCATTTGGATATAGCCTTTTTGTATTTGGGATTAATCAGCAAAGTGTTGACCGACTTCCAGGAGCTGCACGAAATATAGAACACTTCATAAATTTACATGTCATTCTTCCAAGGGGGCCATATGAAATCTTCTCTGTATCATTCAAATTTTACTATTCACACTGCCAAATAGAGCACAAGCTTGCTTCTTTTGAGCAAGTAACAATGACTTTGCAGGTAGTTCCAACCAAATTCTGTGTTTAGTTACATGTCACTAGCCAGCTTTTGGGCATGTGGCCATGTCATAGATCCAAAAAGGATTGTAAAGGTGAGTAGGTTTGAGTGAGCCTAATGCTGCTATTAGCAAAACGAGGGCTGTTAGTAAGGAAGCACGGTCCATAGGTAGGCGGTAAGCATCTTCCTCTTCTCCAGTAGGCATGCCCTTGTGATTTAACCAGAAATATGCAGCGATCTAAGCCAAGAGGCATTGGTGACATGGAAAAAGGTCAAGTATTTTTTTCCACACAAGGTGGACACTATTCACCTCCTCATTTCATAAATCTTTTATTTCTATTCCCAGCTCCACCTCTCACTAATTTCTTCTTTAATTTGCAGCAATGGTGTTGGCATTAGGAAGGTCATTAGGTTATGAAGAGTCTACCTTTTAAGATGAACTAGCTGTTTTCTTCCACCCCATCTACCAGCTAGGGAAGTAAGCAGAGGCACCATCTTAACAGAAGGCAGTAAATCTTTGTCAGACACACAGGCTGTAGGTACCTTGAACCTGGACCTCTAGCCTCCAAATAGTGAGAGTAAGTTTCTATTATTTACAGATTACTCAGTCTGGTTATTTTGCCATAGTGGACAGAGACATCTGCCTTATGCATATTTGACTTGCTAGTCAATGATGAAAACGCACAGTTTGATCAGGTGATTTTTGCAAAAAAATGTGGCAAAGACTGGTCCCAAGCTAAGGAGTCACATAGAACTAGGCTCAGACTTGAGTTTTGCTTGTGGAACTCATGTGACTTTAATGATTTTCTTTGTTTATCTAAACTTTGGACTTCTTGCCTGATAAATAATTAATATGAAAATAGCTTCCTCAGAAAGTTTCTGTACAGAAATGAATCAAAGAACATAAAAGTGCCTAGAGAAATATCTAACTTGAGGCAAGCACTTGACCAATGTTGACTATGTGTTATTATTATTATATGTTGTTATCATTATTATCATTAATGCATTAGTCAAACTGACTTGGATTTAAATCACAAATGTCATTTTATTTCTTTTTTCCCTCTTTCTCACTCTTTCTTCCTCCCTCTCCCATCCTCCTCTCTCATATATAATTTCAGTATGTACACCAGAATGACTTAAATATAAATCTTGCTTCAATCTTTGAAATTACATTTAAGCATTGAAATCACAGGTGCATACCACCATGTCTGACTACTTTTTTCTTAAACAAATTATTAGAAGTATTTAGTACTCAGTTATAATATGTATATAGTTGTTACTGTACAAAGGCTGATAAAGAGACTGGCAAATGCAGAAATGGTAAATAATAATAGTTGCTTGTCAATATCCATTTTCTTCTTGCTTAATGTCAGTATTTCATTTTGTTCAAGATGGTAAAATACCTGTCTAAAACCACTCTCTCCTAATTCCTTTGAAAGTAGATGATGTCAAAATTCTGGCCAAGGTAGGTAGAGTTTTTGGTTTTTTTTGAGAGATTTTTTTTTTCTTGAATGAAAAGGCAAAAGTTGTTTTCTTATTCTCCTTCCCCATCACTCAGCTGATGTTACCAAGCCATCTGGTAATGAGGACAAGACCCACTAAAGAAATGACAACAGTGAAGTTTGATAGATCTTGGATATTTAATGGAATCACTCAGCTTTGGAATGTCTACCTCTAGTTTATTAGATGAGGCAAAAGGCCATGGTGGCTTATTCCAACGTTCCTTGATTATTACTGAATTTTTTGTATAACCAAACAGAACCCAACAGAACCCAAGGTTTTTTCATATGTATTCATTATTACCCTCACCAAAATCTTATCTATCTATGACATACCCCAGGTATGTATATCTGTGTTCTATTCTTGTGAATTATTCCAAATGGGTTGATTCTGGCTCATGTGCCAAGGTCCCACTGCAGCCCTGGTTCAGGTTCTGAGATGGGGAAGGGGTATGGAGAAAAGAATTGTCTGACCACCAGACGAGTTTCACACAGTGGCCAGCCCCCAATGCCACAAGTAATCTTTATTTATACCTCAAAAACAAGCATGTTTTTTCTACCCTCCAGGATTAACCTCCGTTAATTGTTTGATACTTAATAAAGCATATTTACAGAAATAGGAGTGATTTGCCATAAACTACTGGAATACACTTAGCTTGTATTTATTTCTTCAACTACTCCCTTGTCATGCAAAAGGATCCTACATGCCTAAGAAATCTGAGATGCAAAGAATTTTAGGGGGAAATAAGGGTTTCCAGGAATACTCACATCTGTCCCATGCGAGACTGACAAACTGACACTAAAACCAACAAGAGACTCATCAATGCTATGAGAGAGGAGATCATGCAGGCTGCACAGCCTCTGCAGTGTTCTGCTGGCCTGAGGACCTTTAGTTCTTGCTGAGTGAAAGATCATTTTCATGGGTCCTACCTCTTAGAGACCCATTCATATGTGGCCAAGGTGGGCCACAAAGCTCCCAACATGCACAGAAGAAAATTAGCAGGATGAATTCATCAAACATTTATAGGATCTTTATAGTTCCCATGGAGGGATTGGAGAAATCCTAAAAAGCCTCTGAGACTCAGGAGAAAATAATCAAGCAATAGTTAGATGGTCCTAATGTGGCTGCTAATGTAAGCAAATCCTATGCATGTGTTAAATCCCACAGATTCACTCAGAACCTATAATCTGGAGATCTATGTCTATCACCATCTGTTAATAATGGGAGTCATCAAGGACATCTGGAATAGAATGGAGCTGAAAGATCGCTCATTTGTTAAGAGTCTGCTTTCCCAGAAGACCTGGGTTCAATTCCCAGCATGCATATAGCATCTTACAATCATCTATAACTCTGGTTCTAGGAGATCTGCTGCCTTGTTCTGGCTTCTGTGGGCACCATGCATGCATGCAAATAGTGCATAGGGATATATGCCAACAAACACATCCATGTACATTAAAGAACAAGAAGAAGAGGAGGAATGGGAGATGAAGAGCATTGGCACAAGGCTTCTCCCCAATGAATCAGATGTTTAACGATTCCCATTGTTCCAATAATTTGGTTCAACAGTCCTAACTCAGCTGTGAAGCAGTTTTGAATGTTGAACCTTCTCCTTCCAGTACCTCCTTAAGATTAAGGAAGAAGAGATACTCAAGAGGGTTGGAAAATAGTGGTCAGGATAATCATGGAACCAAGCAACATGGTTCTCCTGTTCTTTTTCTTTATTATTGTTTTTATTGAGCTATATATTTCATGGGGTTCTCCTGTCCTTAACAGAGGATCTTACCTACCCAATTTCTGTCCTTCCCTTAATTATGAATGGAATGTGCCTATCTCTTATCCCCTTATCATTACAAGGAAGAACTCCATAGGAATAAGATAACATCAGAATATTCCCAAAGACAAACTGGCCATTAATCTGTATTTTACATGGGAAAGTCATCTTAAACCCAGAAGGGAATTTTACAGGTCTCTCCAAGAACTCAATAAAATGCCTACTTTTGTTCCCGTCACTGGACAGCCTGAGTTTCCAAAACCAAGTTCTTCTCCCTTTTCCTCAGCCCATTCCTTTCCAATTGGAAATTTCCTGGGAGAATTAATGACACACACATACATATATACACATGTATATATGTGTATATGCATATATTTATACACACATTTATCTGTTTATATGGGACAAGGCTAAAGAGAGATTAAGTACTGAGCCAAGAGAAATAATGAGCTTTTTGCGAATAACAGTAATCACCAACAATTAGAGATGGGCAATGAGGGTCCACTCTGCCTATAACCTCTTTGTTGGTTTATATTAAAGTTAAATCCCCAAGCAAATTTGACCTCAGATAGAAGTAAATATTGAAAATTTAATAGGAGCCAAACACAATCCCATAATACAATCTATTCTACAAGTTTGATGAAATTCTAGCTCTAGGCCTTCAGATATTCTAACAAATGGTACCTGTAGTGTTTCCTTGAGGTCCATTTGACCAAATTCTAGAGACTGTGTTCAGTTAACCTTAGAGGAGCCATCACATCCCTGGGAGACTGAGGATTCAGTCCATGGCCCAAAACAGCACAGTGTAGAAAGCAGCTTCCAGACAGTTTGTTTAGAGTGCAAGGTAGAAGACTTTCTATATGACTCAATGGTGAAGGCAGAGAGCAAGTGTAGACTGTGCATCCTTACAATGTGGAGGACTTTCTATATGACTCAACTGTGAAGGCAGAGAGCAAGTGCAGACTGTGAATCCTCACAAGGTGGAGGACTTTCTATATGACTCAACTGTGAAGGCAGAGAACAAGTGTAGACTGTGCAACCCCACATTTTCACCTGGTAAGTTCCATGTGTAGCATCACTAATGCAACTTGACAAGTCATTAATTTTACTGCTGCAAATCTATTTTTAACATGAATTATGCTAATTAAGAGCCCTGTGATGTTCTTGGGAGATTGAGATAGTCTAAGCACCTGTGGAAGAAGGCTATTCTAATTGGAAAGCTAACTGAGTATGAATTTTTGGTCAGGACAAATGACCAGTCTTATGATGTAGCTTAAGCAAGCTAATATCTATGTGATTTTATGCTCTCTATACACTATAAGGGGGTTCTAAAAGTCAGGCATTCTATTAATCAGTCTATGCACTAATAAAATGCAAAATGAGAAGTGTTTTATTTTATGACTCGCAAATTTAAAGCGCTTACCAGTATAGCATCCAAACTTGGCATTAGTCCCCAAAATTGCCCGAGCCACTACTTTAAGAAGTGACCTATTCTAAGTTAGCTTACTTAAAGCATCCAATGTTTCACTTAGAGTGAACACAGCAAATTTAGTTACTGTTGTCTCTCTTGGAGCAGTGTGTTAATGGAGAAAGGCAGGATTACAAAACACCATCAGCTGATGAATGTTGGGGTCCTAGGAGGTAGTCAAAAGCAAGCTAACAATTCCACTAGAAAGCTAAGAGGGAAACATAAATGTTCACTAAGAAGTACACAGCAAACCTCATCTTATCGTCCCTGCTGTTTTGGCCCTGCAATGTCTTTATTGTGCAGACTTGGCTATGATTTCATAACCACTTATATGCATCACTTTGACAATTTCTTTTTTTATGTTGTTGTTAATAAGAATCCACTCCATGATTTCTAATTTAAAAAGGAAATTATGAAAAGGCAAAGAATTACCAAATGTGATAAGTGGGTAGTAGTGGCACTATTTATAGTTACAAAGAAAAAGGATTCTGATGGGCAGATTCGGTGGAGAGCCAACATCTGAAGCATACTTTACATTCATAGCCCCATGCTTCTGTTTTAGCATACTCTACATCAGTTATTTTTCGGCACAGCTATGAGAACTTGATGGATGACAGGTTTATTTTAGTTTATAGTTTCACCGGGCTCTGTCTGTGACCACTTGGCTCCACACACTTTGGGCAGAAGCTCATGGGGACTCAAGTATATTATAGAAAAGAACTGTTTATGTCATGGCCAAACAGAAAGCAGCAAGCCTGGCAGAAGGGCACATGAACACTATACCTCACAGGGTCGACATCCAGTGGCATACTTCCTCTAGCCCAATGTCCCTTCATAAAGTTGTCACAGCTTCTCAAAGTAGTATGTCCAGCTGGGAACCAACATTCAAAATAAGCCTGTAGAAGACATTTCAATACAAGCTATGACACACACTATACTCACAAGGCAAGGCTGACTCTCTGAACACCAAACATGAAAGGGAACTGGCTCATTCCCACATTTACTTTAGAGCTCTTTGCAAATATGGTTGGTGCATCTTGCCTGATCTTCTGATGGAAACTCATTCTTAATGGTTCTCTTGTGTTTGCTCAGTCACTGTAGGAGTGGAGTCTGAGAAGTGCCAACCTAGCATGCATTACCCCATTTCCTACTATTAAGAACTTAATAACATGGAGTGGGTCTCTTACAAATGAAAGTGTTTTCCTTTGACTTAGAATCCTGGTCTAAGGTGCAGTGTTCCATCTGGTCTCTGCCTGATAGGGTCTTGAGGCGGTGGAGGGCATCATATGGCATGGATGTGGCGCTCTCGGGAATAAACTGATTTGTTGTGTAATATTTGGGTACATTGTAAAGATGTGTCTTTGCTTAAGGGGCCATCTGGTTGGTTTGATAAAGAGCTAAGTAGTCAAAACCTTGACAGAAAAGTTTAGGCAAGATTTCCGAGGAGAGAGAGGAAGAAGAGGAGGAGGAATCTAGGCCCGTGAATTTTGCTGACAGCTTGGAGCAAGTCATACGTGTCATACTGAGAAGAGGTAACTGATCCATATGGCAGAACATAGATTTTAAATATGGGCTAATTCAAGTTATAAGAGTTAGTTGATAACAAGTGTAAGCTAAGGCTAAGCTTTCATAATTAATATCAAGTCTATGTGTCATTATTGGAGATCTGGCGTTCCCACAAAGGAAAGTCTGACTACATTTGAAAAAGCTTACTAAACTGGGTTTTATAGCAGATTTACTCTCAAGATAATTCATTAGCACATCAATCTATTAACTATACAAATGGATTTATCTATTCATGAGCATAACCCCCTAAGCACTTATTAAAGATGGACCTATAGCTTAGTATCTCACACGGAAATTAAATTTCAATGTGAAACAAACTATTTTATAGGTAGAAAACAAACTATTCAAACTGTAGTAGAGTATATCAATATTTCTTTAATGGAGAATTTAATTCACACTGATCAAAGTCAAAGCCATAGAGAAGTTGTTTAATATTCTTGAAGGAGTGATGAGAGATAGAATTAATTTCTACCTAAAGGAACCACCACTTCACTTTATCCTCCCCCTTAACTAAAAAAAAAGATGTTCACCTCATATTTTACTTTTCCCTCTGTAAAAACAAAGATATTTTTTCTTCTTTTTTCTAGACACGACGAGAGCGCTGGAGAGCCTAAAAACGACTTAGTTAAATACTAAAGATTCAGCCAGTTCTTAATGACAATCTACTGACTTCTTCAGGGTTTGATCTTCTGAGAATTAAAACCCACTAGACCTTCCTTGAAGCTCTCTGCTGGGAATAGTGTGTGTGGCTCCCAGAGTGGTAATTAAACTTCCTGGAAAGGTGGGGGGCTGGGAGACTACAGACTTTGGGATCGACAGATTAAAAACAACAGCAGAAGCAATAATTAGCAGGTGGAGGGGTTAAATGGTTATGTGGTGATCCATCTGTACAGTGGCCCTTTCTCTACTAAACCTACCATCAAAGGATAAATGCCATGATAAGGTGCTCCAAAGCACCCTGAGCTTGCAACAGCTTTGGAAACCCTAAGCTGGTTTAACTGATATAATTATTGTGGATTCATTGAAGTCTGCACAGGCAAGTATTTAAAGCACTGTCAGGAAGTATTAAATCTCCCTTCTGAGACCAGGGCTGAAAGAGGTAGGACAGCTCATTTTTTACATTAAAGCTGGATTGAGCCTGATTAGTATTTGAAATATTTCTTTCCCAATTTTGGGGAGCATTAGATTTTGGCTAGTGAAATATAAATGAACATCAATTGTACATGACAACCGCTGATCCAAAGCACTTAAAATTCCCAGAATGTTCTTTTCTGTCTTCGACTGGCTGCCAGGGTCTCCTCATCAAAGCCAGCTACCAGAGGCAGCTGAGTGGAGGAGGCCTGTGATCGGCCTGGGGTTAGAGAGATAGCCGTCAGGGCCATTACAACCTTTCAAGCTCGATCTCAGTACTCCAAATCACTTTGCATTTCTTCTCAGAAGAGGAGCCAGAGACTTGTTCCTGTGTCTTTGTTTCTGTGGAAATGATACCCGCTTGCATCTCTTCTGTTCCAGACTGAGGCCAGAGAGCTTAAGAGGAAACATTAACCTCATATGTTAAAGCCTGTTTACCTAGTAAAGCTTTTCCTCTCATGACTTGGAAATTGGGTGAAGACTGAAAAATGTTAATGACCCTTCAGTGTGTCCTGCGAGAGAAATGAAATCATAGTCTTTGGCATTCTGATGGGTCCCTTGAAGCAACCTCTTGGCCAAAATAAGCAGTTCATTACGTACAAACCCGTTCAACAGATAGCAATGATTCCGCTCTTCAGAACCAATGCCGTTGTCTTTCCATTAGTCTAGGGTGGAAATATGGAAATCAGATTCACCTAAGACACCAACTTCTCTCCAGCACCCTCCTCCCCAACAGTGCTCACTTCAAGATGCTGGCTTTATTGTCTCTTAGAAGAAAAAACCCACTAATTAACCAGGGCTTTAGCCTGGGCTGTGGGTGGGGGGAACTTGCTTTCTTCTGTTCCTTACATAGTTGCTGCTTTCCATCCAGTGCTTATCAGTATAAGGCTATCTCTACCTACTTAGAAGAGAGGAGACACAGTAATTCACCTTCATGGGAACTCAATATTATAACAGTTTAGACTGGCTAGCCCAACATGTCCCTTTATTAATGAACTCAAAAAAATCACCTTTTGGGTGTTTCAAGAGAACCTTTCTTCTTTATCTATCACCCATGCTAATGTCTTGTGTTTATAGCTAAGCCAGCTGCAGATACAACCAAATGCGTAGAAGATTTGGGATTGATTCTCCACAGCCCAGTCTGCTCTTTGCTGTATGAATTGAGCACAAAGGTCACTGTGAATCAATCCTGGGCCAGGTTTGAAAAAAAAAAAGTGAATAGAAGGTAGTCAGTCATGGTAGCTCCCTTTCGTGCCATGGTTATTAAAGTCCACTGGAAAACAATTTTCCCAATCCCACATTTATAATTGAGTACTGCTGTCGTGAAGTTTCAATGAGATGAAGTGTGTGAAAATGACTTGTAAACCCTGCAAAATCAAAGTTTGAATGAAGAACTGCATAGCTATTAACTGTTCTGCATGCTGAAGATCAGGGGAGGTGGAAGAATTCACTGTCTAATTTATTGTTTTCTTTCTTTTATACACCAGTGCTGTATTTTCATAATTTCTAACCATCCCTCTACCCATCTAAATCCTGTGTTCCTGTCATTCACTCTCAAATTATTGGCCTCTTCTTAAATTATTATTGTTACATATCTCTGTGTGTGTGTGTGTTTATATCCCCACACACATCTGTTTAATCTATTTGTATGTTTAGGGCTTACCCAGTGGTACTGGGTGACCTGTTATGGAACTTGTCCCTAGGGAGGACCATTTCTGCCCCTCTCAGCAACCATTAGTTGCCTGTAGCTCTTTGTCTAGGGATAGACTCTCGTGAGATTGCTCCCGTCCATATTAGCATGTCAACTAGCTTTGTCATTACACAGGTCTTGCTTAAGTTACCATAGTGTTGAGATCTATGAGTCAGCCCTCTTCATACATAGAAGATGCTAGCTCCCAGTAGATGTTCTGGTCCTCTCTGGCTCTTACTCTGCCCCCTCTTTCACGATGTTCTCTGAGCCTTACTTAAATAGGTGGATGGGTTGTGGTGTGCCTGCATCAGCTGGGGTTGAGCACCCCAAGGTCTCCTGATGTCTGCATTTTGACCAGCTGTGGATTTCTGTAGGAGTCTCCATCTGAATCAACATGAAGCTTCTTTGAAGACAGGTGAAAACTGCATTTATTAGGGACAGCTAGTATAGAATCGGGGGCCTAGGTTATGGGGGTGGTGTTGGTGGTTGAGGCTCTGGGGGGGATTGCTAGTCAAAATGGGAACATGTCTGGATCTAGAAAACATTTTTAAAGTTGAAAATATTAAAACCACAAGGATGTGTTACTTACAAAATAAGAAAAATACATTTTTTCTTTTTTCAATGTGTTTTTCTCATACAAAAAAAAGTAATGATAGTCTGCATCTTACCATGATAACACTGTTCATCTTCTGAAACAGGAGTAATTATCAACAATTTTGCAAAGAAAAACATTTGATATTATGTAAGTAGTCAAAGAAAGAAAACGATACTAGATTTTTCCAGCACCAGAACACACTGTGTAGTTGTAGCTAAGCACTTGTTCTGTTACTGAGCAATCTCCCTATCCCTGTAGTTAGTTTAACATTGCTCCTTAACAATCTTGAAACAAAATCTCATTGTATTAGTGTGTTCAACAACAACAAAAACAACAACAAAGAAATCTTTGGGCTTCAGAGATGTCTCACTGAGTAGAGCATTTGCCCTGTAATTGCGAGGACCAGGTTCAAATCCCCAGAACACATGCAAAGCCAGATGTGGTAGCACTGGTCTGTGACCCTCGTGTTCTTGTGTTATGACAGGTGATGGGGGCTCTACTGGCCAGCAGGCCTGGAGTACCCCAGCAAGCACACAGGGACAATCTGTCTCAAAAACAAGGCACAAAGCAACAGCAACTGAGGTTTTCCTTTGGCTTCTATAATGGCACTCATACAGTGACAAACGGGTGCCTAAACTTACATATCGGAATGCGCACCCCCACACACAAATAAACAAGTAAGTAATAAACAACCTTAATCTTGACTATCCTATGAGTCCTGAATTGAGAATTATTTTGGGAATTGAATGTAAAGGCATTCCAAGTCCTAAAAGGATTGTTCTTGCTCCAGAGCGAGTATGACGTGGAGAAATATAGAGACCCTAAGATATACTAAAGGCCCCCATGTGAAGGAGAAGAGCAGCCCACTCCTAGCCCCTTAAGAAGTCCTCACCCTGCTGCTCTTACAATCTTTGATGCTGACAACCAGGCAGCCAAGCCTCATTTGGGCTGTGGGGACTTCAGTAGATAGAAATCCAGTTTCAGTTCTAGAGGTGGGGTCCATACTGAAGCTTATTGAACCTCTTCTCTTAAAGATCTGTGAGAACAAAATGAGATTGGCAACAGAAGACATCTAGAAGGAAAGTTCATATTCCATAACAAATGTAAAATGTAATATTCATTTGCATATTCTCTTGTCTCATGATACTTAAGCAGCTAGTGCGCCTTGTCCTAGGAACTTGTATTTCGTTGTCCATTTGCTAAGCTACCTGCTTTAAGAGTTAACTTAAAGGCAATGGAAAGGATCTTGTCTTACTTAGGTTTGGAAAGGGGAGAAGAGCATGGGAGCAAATATGTTGGGTCACAGATGTGGTCCTAGAAAGGATTAGCCTCACCTCTAATGCAGCTTCTTTCCCTTCCCAGGCCCAAGGCAACCTGAGCTGTGGCCTTATATCCTGTCTAGTACCTTCACAAAGTTGCTAAACCCAGAGACCCTCCCCTCTAAAATCTATAAATTAAGGAATCCCCTTTGTCCTGTGAGTATCTGGGTCTCCTGTTTCAGTATCTCTGGCTGTGGGTATCTGGTACTAAAGGACGTTTTGCATGAAATCCATCTTAGGACATCTCGGTATGTATCAAATCTGAAAATAATCTTTTTATTTGAAACACTGTCTCTACTTGGTGCCTTTTCCATGTGCCGTAGGAAACAAGTCTGCTGTGTTTTTCAAATCTCCACAACAATCTTATGCAGTATAAAGAGGCCCAAGTTTTCAAAAGAAGTCTTAATGATATACCCTTGCATCAATGTATTAGGGAAATGCTACAAGGATAATAAGACCCAGTCATGTACTGCAATATGATTGGGAAGTTCCAGCCTAGAAAAAAAATGTTGTCACTTACAACTTAATTGTATCATGTTTTGTTTATCTTAATAACAGCTAATCAGAATTATAAGAATGTGTATACAACCCAAGGCTAATAATGGTTCTAAAGGCAGTAGGAAAAGGAAAAAGTCTCTCTAAAAATTTAAAAAGCAAAAACCATTCTGTAGGCTGCTGTTCTGTCTTCCTGACTGTGTTCTTTGCTTTACAGAAGCTTCTCAGTTTCAGGAGTTCCCGTTTATTAGTTGTTGCTCTCAGTGTTGGTGCTACTCGGGTTATATTTAGGAAGTGGTCTCCTGTGCCAATGTGTTCAAGTGTGCTTCCCACTTTCTTTTCTATGAGGTTCAGTGTGATCAATTTCATGTTGAGGTCTTTGATCCATTTGAATTTGAGTTTTGTTCATGGCAATAGATATGGATCTATTTTCATTCTTCTGCATGTTGATATCATTATGCCAGCACCATTTGTTGAATAAAATCAGTGTGGTGATTTCTCAGAAAATTAGGAAACAACCTACCTCAAGACTCAGC
>LOJH01022701.1:0-15622 GCA_001685095.1 Ellobius talpinus
AGAAGAAGAAGAAGAAGAAAAGAAGAAGGCTGGGAAGCGGTGGTGCACACCTTTCATCCTAATACTCGGGAGTCAGAGGCAGGCAGATCTCTGTGAGTTTGAGACTAACCTGGGTCTACAAAAGCTAGTTCCAGGATAGTCTACAGAGAAAGCCTGTCTTGAAAAAAAAGGAAAAGAAAAGAAATGCTCTATACACAAACCACAAACACAAAATTATGACACAACGAATCTCCATACTTACGTTTGAGTTTGTTTTGTTTTGGCCATTTACTATTGGGCATAGGGCCTACTTACCCTTTTGAGGATACTCAACAATGATTGTCACAGGACCAGTCTGTGGTGAAGAAAGAATTAATGAGGAATCCTGATTCTGCTCCACAGATACTTGCTCAGCATTCTTCATTGTCACTTTAATCTCATTTGCTCAGAGATGGAAACAACCTAAAAGTGCTTCAATTGATGGATAGATAAGAAATATGTGTGACATGTACAAAATAATATTCTGCTGTAAAGAAAAGTGAAATCATGAAATGTGTAGGTAACTCAGACCCGNGGGGGGGGGGGACAGGGAAACATCGCTGTTCTCCTTCCTGTGTGGTTCCCAGCTCCAACTCTTCAGACATGAGTATGTAACCTGAAATACATGTGAAAATAAAACAAGGAGCATGGGTAAGGGAGCAATAGAGACACATATACCAAGTTACAAGTGATTTGAAGTGGAAAGTGGAAAAAAAAACCCAGAGGGGTTTCTTTTATCTCAGGAAGGGAGAAAGAAATAAATACAGTAGGTCAAAATACCAGTTAGAATGTGAAAAAAATGTCATAATGAATGATATTATTATCTGTTTTCTCAGTCAATGTTCTGTTGCTATCAAGAGATAACATGACCAAAACAATTCTTACAAAAGAAAATATTTATTTGGGTCTTTTTTCAGAGGTTTACTCCATTATCAGCAAAGTAGAAAACATCGTGGCACAAAAGCAAATGTTCTGGAGAAGCAGCTGTGATTTTAAATCCAGATTCACAGGTAGTAGAAAGAGAGAGGAGAGTTGTTAGGCCTAGCTTAGACTTCTGAAACTCCAAAGCCCACCCCCAGTGACATACTTCTTCCAACCAGGTTACCCCTACTCCAATAAGACCATACCTCCTAATTCTTTCAAATAGTGCCACTCCCTAAGCAATCAAATATGTGAGCCTATGGGGGCATTCTTATTCAAACTATCACATCTATCTGCCTAAAATTACAGACAACACTTATAAGTCTGTGTATTCATATACAAATACCGTTTGAAAGAAATTTTCATATATGAGCTAACAATGCATGGGCAGTAGGTTTAATGTCCTCTTATATGACTTCAGAAGTCTCCTTTCTAGTTGTTGGTCAGAGTTGTCCAAGAGACTCTCAAAATATTATAGGTTACTGCTATTGACCATGGCTGTCTCCATATGTGGAAGTTAAGTTTCTTTCTGTTGCTGAAGACACCTTGAATTTTGGACACAGAATCTAAATATCAGAGTTAGATTTGACCAGAAACCACCTCTCTAAGAATAATTTTCATGACATAGTAAGGTATCATGTACCCTTCCAATGGTGGGAACCAATGAAAAGTTCTACCCAGGTTGGTATCCATGACACATAAAAAAACCCCAGCATTTTATGATAGTCCTAAGTATACACTATTAGTATTCATAGATAGCCTGGGAATCACCAAAAGTTCTCTATCTCACAGCTCTCTAATAGGAAATAAGACATGCTCAACAAGAGGGGAAACATACCTTATACAGTAAAGCCTAACCAATTTACTAGTGCTAGTGAAATCAAGGAGAACCTAAAAGTACCACTTTACTAAACTAGCATAATTCTAAATACAGCCTTAACATTTATCTTTATACCCACAGATAAGTGTAGTTCTCACCCCTCATTAAGTAAACTTCTGTTTGAAACAGATGGAGATTACAGGCAACTAGAACTGATTAAATGCTGAGAACAGAGATCATACGATGTCAAGTCCCATTGGGTACATCCATAACACCATTCCTGCATCCAGGGCTCAGGGTTAACTGCCGAAGTAGGGGTGTACAGACTGCATGAGCCAGAGAACCAGGAAATTTGTTGAGAGACTTTGTCCATTAATGTCAGAGATGTTACACCTATAAAGTTTCATCAACATGGCAGCCTAAACAAGACCTGAACAACGATGACACCAATAAATAGGCTAACTTAGAGGTTTGGGTGCAATAAATAAGAATGGCTCACAGTGGCCCATATATTTAACTGCTTAGTCATTAGAGAGTGGAATTATTTGAAAGGATTATCAAGATAAGGTAGGAGGGTTGACTTTGTTGAAGGAGTTGTGACCTTGTTGGAGAAAATATATCGCTAGGGGTATCCTTTGAGATTTCAATACCCATGCCAGGCCCAGACTCTTTCTCTGATTATGGATGAGGATGCAGCTCTCAGCTACTTTTTTAGCACCATGACTGCCTACCACAATGTTCCCTGCCACGATGATAATAGGCTAAGTCTCTAAAACTTCCAGCAAGTTCCTATCTAAGAGTTGCCTTGGTTGTGGTATCTCTTATAGAAATAGGACAGTGACTAAGACAGAAGTAGCAGAGAAGCTCAGTGATCAAGTAGATAAGATGACTCACTCTGTGGAGAGTTCATCTCTATCCTCAGCCATGCCTGTCATTGCCCAATCGGACCATGAACAAAGTGGCTATGGTGGCAAAGATGGACGTTATGCATGTTCTCAGTAACATTGACTTCTACTCACTAAGGCTGACCAGGCTCTAGTTGCTGAGTCCTAGACATGACATCATTCCCCAGGGTGACCAGTCAGTGTCCTAGTAACAGGCTGTCTTGGAGCACTTTCTTTGTAGAAAGGACAATGCTTTGTTTTAGTAGAGTTTGCTCTGGTTATGGGTTTGCCTTTCCTGCATGTAATGCTTCTGGCCAAACTATCGTCCATGGATTACACAGTGCCTTATCCAGCATCATATGACTCCAGATAGTATTGCTTATGACCAAGAAACTCAGCTCACAACCAGAGCGGTACAGCAGTGGACCTTTGATCATATACCCCATAATCCTAAAGTGTCTGACCTGATAGAAAGGCAGAATGGCCTTTGGAGGATGCCTTTACAGTGCCCATTATATAACAGCAGCATGGTAGAGTGGAATGGGGCTCTCTAAAAGATAGTCTATACTTTGAATCAGAGGGAAACATATGTTAGAGTTTCTTTCATAACCAGGATTCACAGATCCAGGATTCAAGAAGTAGAAAAGGGAATAGTTCCTATCACTATCACCCATAGTGACCCACTAGGAAAAATTTTGCTTCTGTTACCTGAGACCTTAAGTTCTGCTGGCCTATAAGTTTTGGTTCCACAGGAGACAACACTCCTTCCAGGATGAGCACAGCAAATGTTCTATCGAACTAGAATCTAGGACTACATCATGGTCACTTTGGGCTTCTGATGCCAACCCTTATGTCAACAGACCAAGAAAGGAATCACAGTGTTAGAGGGTAATTGATCCAGATTACCAAGGAGAAGTTGGATTGTTTATCCACAATGGAGGTAAGAAGGATTATGTCTGGTGTGCAGGTGATTCTGTAGGGAGCCTGTTGGTGCTACCATGTCCTGTTATTAAAGTCATGGGAAACTACAATAGTTTAACCCAGACAGGATGACAAAAGGCGCAGACTCCTTAGGAATGAAGGTATTGATTGTTTTCCCAGGATAAGAGCCAAGAATGACGAGTTGCTTGCTAATGGTGAATCTGGTCCAAATCTTTGGGAAGCAGCTCATATAAGACTGCCTTCTTTGCCTGCTTGCCATTGCTCTTGATGGAAAGTTCATTTTTTTTATTAATAGCAAATTCACTCTTTCAGTGGAATGAAAACCTACTTTGGGAATCTGGTGTATACTGAAGATCAATTGAAATTTCCAGTCTTCTGTATTGATCAACTACTGGATTATTAGAACTTCCATTCATGGACAGTTATTGTTGAAATAACTGAGTAAGTGGACCACAGCCTGTAAGGGCATTCTATATCTATCTGTTAATCTATCCATCCATCCATCCATCCATCTATCTATCTATCTATCTAGCCATCAATCTTTATATGTCTATGTAAATATACAGTTATATTCATTCTATCAATCCTGTTCCTTTAGAAAACCCCGACTAATAAAGAAGTGACAGATCTCTCAGGGCTTAACTCCAGAAATACTACATCTCAAAGAGGCTTAATTCCAGAACTACTGCATCTCAAAGAACTACAGGCTATTGGAGAACATTAAAAGTGAGAAAAAAGGCCTTTTTATGAAATAGTCCATAATTTTTTATTTAATAACAAGTGGTCACCCATGAGGTCATATACCTACAAATAACATTTTATGGATGAAGGAGATTATGTTTATATATTTACAAATATAAGAGAGAAGCAGAGAGGGAGAAAAAAGAGAGATAAAACAACAATTAAGGAAAAGAAAATATAAATGTGAGAGAGTGAACCTGTGGGTGGAAGTGTTAGAGGAAAAAAGCTAAGGCATGAAATTATGTAACTGTATTACAGGATGAAAAAATATATTTCATAAAAATCATACCATATCCAGCCATTACCTGCCTGACTTTGGGACTGAGCTAACTAGGAGAAGAGGGAATGAAGAAACAGACATAGGTACACATATTTGTGTTGAAATGGGCAATGTAATTTGGTGGAGATGTACCAGTAACCTGGAAAACCATCATTTGTATTATATACAGCATAACAAGGAGGCTTGTCTTCTGCTAGTCAGGGGTTCGTGTATATAAAAAGAGTGACTTACAGACTGCAGTCCAGCAAATTCAACAATGACTGGTTGTAAAAGGAAAGCCCAAGAATTCAATAGTTGTTCAGTCCACAAGGTTGGATGTCTCAGTTGTCTTCAGTATACACTGGAATCGTAAAAACGTAGATGAAGGAGTAGGTTCTCTTACCAATGAAGGAATGAATGTGGAGGCCAGGAGGGTGCAAGAAGACAAAGGGGAAGAAGCTTCCATCTTACATGTCCTTATATATGCTGCTGGCAGATGTGTCCCAGATTTAGGGTCAGTTTTCCCAAATTAAATGATCTGGATAAAGGGTGTGTCTTCCTCAAAGATTGTTTTGTGAGAAAATTAAAATTATTTGAGATGCCATTTATCAATAAAATAAAATAAAAAACAAATTATATCTAGGTATGAAGGAACTTCAGAATATCAGTTTCTTACAATTCTGAGTTTACTTATTGGAGGAGTGAACTAAGGTGAGAAAGATTGCAACAGTTTAGAGAAACATACATTAAGAAACAGTTAATTCATAAAATCATCTTATTAGACATAAAAATATCACACCATGCTATGAATAAAGTCAGTCACTTGATGTTGTATGCAAATTCCAATATCCAAATATAAATGTGATACTCAATAAAGTCCTAATCATGTAACACAGATCAACAGCATGGAGACTGTAGACATCTGAGGATTCTATGAATGGATTAAGTCTATGTGAATGGACACAGTTTCAATGTGCATTGCTATGTCAAGGACCCCAGTGTCTCAGACTAATAGAGGAATAGCAAAGCTTCATTCCTTTCTTGTGAGGCTTAGAGGCATGAGAAATTGTTTCTCTAGTCCAAATGCAAATGTAGAAAGTTTAATACAGGTAAGGTCATCTTAGTTTCTCTCCCAGGTTATTTGTAGCCTGAAAACTGCTTCCCTACAGAGACTCTTCCAGCAGATAAGTTAAGCATGTCTCATTCATCCAACTGTATATCAGTAGCCCTGCCTCCTTGCTTCTGCAAAGGGAATAACCATGTTGTATATAATAAGTCACCTCTCTATTCAACTCTGTATAATAAATGCTTTGAACTTTGAGATACTTTGGCCAGTGAAACCAAAATTTATGTCTGTATGTCCATCTGTCTGTGTTTTCTTCATTTCCTTTTGATCATAGGAAGTTCTGTCCTTGGAGCCAATCTGAAATCTGCAAGACACATTGGTAGTTTAATGCTATCTTCTTTAATAACCTCTCTATTGGTAAGAAAGAAAACAAGTGAAAGCCTATGTTTTAAACCTATGTTTCTACGATATTTAAAACTACTTTTGGTGAACAGATAATACATGTGAGTATGTGTATAACAGTGCCAAATCCTTCAGAACCCTTGCCCAGTTAAAAAGAATTATAATGGTAGTTTTCAGCATTGCTTTAAAATTGCTTCGTTTTTCACTTGACATCAAACTAAATTCTTGGAACTTGGAGTAGCCTATTAAAGTCCTGTCCTAGAACTTGAGAATATTCTACAATGCTATGGATATTTCTGTAGCTCAATCTTTGGGCAGCAGATATTTTATCTAGGAAATTTAATATAGGATTTATGGTTCAGTCTGAGACCACATAAACCAAAGCATTTGTATGGGTCTGCTAATGCACCTGTGGCCATTTTCAAGAGAAATACTACATTTTGAAAGTAATAGAAAGATAATTGTTATGGCAGGAAGAAAAAGTCCTTGTCATACTGAGAAAATGATAGATGAGCTTTCAGTGAGTTCCAGATTGGTTTCGAAAGAAGACTAAATACACTCCTTTTCTTAGGTACTGTAAAAGGCATAGCCATTTGTAATGACGTCTTTCTCTTACATTTTCCTTCCTTCATCCCCCCTTCCCTTACTCTATTTTTTTTATTTTCCTTTGGGGATGGATTCTTTGCAAACAAACTATTTAATAAGCATTAAGGCACATTAAAAAACATTATCCAGTAGCCTGTAGCATTCTTATATGAGAGAGTGACTTGAGAATTTGCCCATTTCTGTTTTACAGTGGTACATGTTTGCTTCTGAATGATTTCATTTTATTTGTTTATATTTTATTATCTTTTAGTTAAAGAATAATCTAGATAGTCTAGTTTTAGGTAATTTCTGTTATAAAGATAGTCTTTAAGCTTGTGTTCTTGTAGTCTATAAGGATGTAGAGGAAATATAGACAGAATATTCATGACAAGATGTGAGGTGATAGGTATGAATAAGACACCATAATCTGGAAACAGAGTATGCTTAAGCTAGTTGAGAAGTATGAAAACCTTGTATTAATTCTCACTATATTTGTGATCATGAGCAAATTTATCAACCCATCTCCAGTTTCTTCTTTTTTAAAGGAAGGCAGTTCAGAACCTGGTGATGATTCTTCTTCTGTAAATATGAAGCGAGCAAAGTAAGCCCAGGTTACAGAACATATTCTCCCTCACCTCAGTTTGTCTGTGTGGAAGTGTGTTTTCTTGTGTGTATGGACATGTGTGCATGTGTTCCTAGCAGTTTCCTAGAAGCCAGAGGACAATTTTGGATGTTTATCTTCACTTCCTATCTTATTTGAGACACGGCCTCTTTGATGATTTTTTTTCTGCTGCATATAAGAGGTTACCAGGCCCAAGAATTCCTAGAAATTTTCATGCAACTACTTTCTTTCTGACTTCTTGGAGGATTTCTGGTATTATAGATGCCCACTCTGGACATGTGGCTTTTCATCGAAGTTCTGGTAACTGAAACTCAGATCCTCATGCTTTAACAGCATGTATTTTCATCTTCCAGACATACCAATTGTTCAACAAATATATGGTGACTGGCTGAAAAAGTAGAGGTGTTCTACATGAAGAGACTGTGGACAGTTATGAACAGAATCAGTTCCTTGTGTTTCTTTAGAACATGGGAGATTACAAAGGTACTAGGAAATGTTTAAGGAGAGAGATTTTGAAAACAAAAGCCAAAGTGAAATGGTACTACTTTCAGATTCATAGATAACTACTTAAATGTTTATAAGTTTAGTTTTTCTACAAGTACTATTGTACAAAAAGCTAAAAAGCACATAAAATTGCTGTGGATTTTGTTTTATTTCTGTTTTATACTCTGTATGATTCTGTCCCTAGGATACTTTGCTTGAAATGAGTCACAGAGTTCAGGCAGTAAATGTGTGAGTGAATAGCAGGTGTTAGAAGATAAATGGCCTTTGGGAAAAGCAGATATTACCAAGTCACTGTGGTCTTCTAGACAGCATCCCATCTATCTCAAATCATGTCAGCTCCACCTTCCAAATAGATCTGGGACCTGACTTCTCCCCACCTCCACCTCCTCTCCTCCCTTAGCCTCTTCACATCCCTTATTGCAAAAGCCTCCAGTGCTCCTTTCAACCACTGTTCATTTGTTCTCCCCTAGTGGTACAAGTGATTCTTATAAAAGCCAACAATTTCCTGTCACACGTCAATCTCAGTTAGTCCAAGAGCTCTCCATCTTACCCTGGTGGAAAACTGGGTTTCTTACCACGGACTGTGAGTTAGCATGGTGCTTTGCTTCTGTCCTCCACTGACCTCATTTGCCTCTGTGCTCACGCCAGTTACACTGAATATGACATGCAAATTCTACTTTGGTGTAGGACTTATTGAACAAGCTTCTCTAATCCTTCAATCTAAACTATCATCTTTCTTGCAGCATCTTTGTGTCTTCCCTTCTGTCTTTATACTATGTGTCTCTTTGAATAGCGATTTACTTGTGGGCTATCAATTATCATTCTCTAATATTAAGAAATGAAACAATGGGAGGGCTGGCCTGGAGTAGATTTTCTTTTTGAGACTGACTACTGAAGAACACAGAAGACAAATAATGAAAAATAAAAACTATAAATAAAGTGTCTACTGTCACTGGACAACCTTCCTCAGACTGATAAAATCTTAAAATGGTATCTTCATATGATTTGGCCAAAGAAGTGATTTGAAGTGTCTTTGCTTCTCCCAGATTTCCCTGTAACCCAGCACATTAATAAGAATCCCTAAGGGTGACTAAAATAAAAATTGCATATAAGATTTCATAGACTTGGGAAATAGTGAATATTAAAAGAGAACATTTTGTTGAAATCACTAACATCAATAAAATGTCAGAATTATACTTGATGATTGTGGTCAATATAGCAGCGATAACTTTTCTTCTCAAAATGATAAAAATTCCAAATATAAATTGATAGATAGATAGATCGATAAACACTATCTTCACTTAATTTATCAAGCCTATTGAAAACTATGGTGTTTTGATACAGCTAAAATCTAAAACAGATGTGCTAATTAACATAGATTATCTTTTGGGTTTTATTCCAGCTTTTCTATATAGAGGATAATATTTCTACTGACAGCTGAGCTCTAAGCAGAAATAATTAGATAATCATATAAACTGATTATTTTGAAGTATATGTGCATGTACTTATTTAATGTATACAAACTCATATACAATAACTTTATGTGTACAATTCATGCTGAGGGTATTTTTGTGTATTTTACACACACACATGCACATACAAGCTGGGGTCTGCACATTTTAAAATACCAACAGATTCTATGGAAAACTACACTATACAGTTTTAATTGCAGTGAATAACTTTGACCATGTAACAAAATTGCACATTCGTATCGTCTTCATTATTCGAACTGGTCAAGCTCAGTAAGATACAACTAATGGTAAAACCTAATGAAAATACCTGCAATGTTCAGTGAAATCTCCCTCTGCACTGGAAACTCTGCTTAAAATCAATGTGATTGAAAAACAAAATGCAGGATTTCTAATATTCTTCTCTGCAAGAGAAATGCAGAGTTGTATGTCCATTTGCAATTTTATTGTAAATTAAATTCAAAAAATATAAAAATCTTTACCCTGTTTTCATTTCAATTTCTATAAATGTCTGCATACAACTTGCGTTCATTTATTAAAAGGAAAGTTTGCTTATTCTTATGAACTGTGGCATCTAATTTTGAGATCTGAGACAATATTTTCTGATATACGCTGGCATTAATAACATTGACTCTGAGAAAAAATCTCTGCTCCCTCCCAGTTGGGCACTACCCTTGGGAGGAGAGGTCACGGCTATCTAACAGCGGAATCCACAGCTGCTCATGCTGACGCAGGTTTGAGTGTTATTTCCTTGACAGAGGTCACAGAGAAGCAGGAGAAGATAATTTTTTGAGGCATCTGCTATATTTGTGGTTATACTCATTCTTCGGGACTGACCTACAAACTCTAGTTTCTACAAGAAAATAACTTTCAATCAAGATGCAGGGGCTTATAAATGGAAAGCTATAACAAATGAACTTTCCTGTGAGTAGAATGCTAGCTTCAATTGAAAAATCAATATAGTTAAAACCAATAAAATGTTAGTTTCAGGGGAGACTTAAATAGAGGTCAAAATGGATATATTTAACTTGAAAAGCTTTAAGGTATAATATAAAAATCTAGCTAGAGCCCTGAACAGGAGAGTTGATGCTTTGTGTTTTCTACAGGATTCAGTTAGAATGGGTTTGATTTTTAATTTCATTTTTGGCAAATTATTCTAAGTGTATCATCAGAGTGATAAGCTATTATAAATGCCCTATTTTAAATAGGATTGTTGAATTCTGGATCAAGTAAAGTGCTGTGAACCGATTTGAAAATATCAAAATATTTACTCTGTATGTAGCTATCTTTGATTGCTCTCCTACAGCTTTATTGGCAATTAGTCGTCATCTTCCAAAGTCAAACATACGGAAGTTTTGAAACCAGAACTGAGTTCAAATTCTGATTTGCTGTTATCTTCTGTACGACACTGCATAAAGGGATTTTCTTCTTCAGAATCCAATTTGTCATCTAATAAATATACATTTACAAAATAATTCTGGGATCATTCGAGGGTATTAATTGAAAGTCATATTAGGCTGGTCAAGATCGCATACACCTTAACTGCAGCACTTGAAAAACAGAAGCAGGTGAATCTCTGTGAATTCAAGAGCAACCTAGTCTACATCAAGAGTTCTAAGAGTATTAAGAAGGAATTGGAAGTCACCTAAAGATATCTGTTGGTTATTATATGTTTCACATTCAATCTACATACCTTCTTTGCAAAATAAACTAAGATTCATGTGTGTAATAAAATCCTTTAAAAAGGCTCAAATTAAGAGACCAAAATATTTAATTTGGACATTTTTATGAAATGGCCCCTGCAAGACCTTTCCTGCTTACTTATTAGTCTTTTGTTTGCAGCAGTGTTTATTTACCTATTATGTGCCATGTACAGAACCATCATGTGCAGCTATAAAGCCAAATATGACTTCGTTCCTTTCAATAAAATAATTTTATGCAATAAATAAATAAATACCCATGTAAAAAAGTCTATACCCCTGAACAAAGAGAAAATTTGTGGCATTTATAAAAATTGTTTGAAATAGAAGAAATTATACCTTTTTTGAAGAAGTATAGAAGAAAATCGAGACATTTAACTAGGAAAAAATCAGGAGACATCTAAGTGATGTGTGCCCACTGTTGAGGAGAGCAAGCATCAAGAGAAGCATGTGTCATAAAATATTCCTGTATTAGATTGGTGAAATGACATTTTACATGTGGGAATTTGTATTGCTTCAAGTTGACACAGGGAGGGAAGAGAATTTTAGGAAAACACATGTAGATCAGAATTCTTTGCTGCAGGTAACTAGACTTCATAATGAAATGTTGAGTGTCTTAGATACTCCAGTGATAAGTGTTTCACTGTGCAATAAAACAAAGATGTTTTATATAAACAAGAGATGCATATCAGCATAGCGTAAGAAAAATGGAGAGAAATGAACCTCCACCTTCTCCTGTTTCTTTAAACTTTCATTAATTTGTGATTTCTTTAGTCACAAATCTGAGAACACTTAGACTGAGTGGTGAATCACTAAACACAAACCGAAATATTGTTCACTAGAAATTGGCTTTTATTATTGCATTCGTTAATGCTGATTAGTCTTTTTTCTACATAAAAAAATGATTTCCCTAAAGGTTATAAAGTATATTTGTAAAAACAATCTCCTTACTTATGTTCTTCACATTAATGATCACCAAACTCCTTCCTTATGGTTTAAAGATGGGGGCGTTGTATTAAGGATTACACTCAATAAATGTTCTGAAGAGCCAAGTAAGGCTTTCCTAACCAAAAACTATTATGAGTTTATTTATTTTTTTAGTCAGGTGTAAGACAGTATCTCTCTATTTTATTTTTTAATTTTTTATTGAAAAGTTTTATCTTCTTTCATTATATATACCAACCACAGTTCCCCTTTCCTTCCCACCCTCACAACACCATCCACTCTTCAGAAAGGGTAAGGCCTCCCATGGGGAGTTAACAAAGTTCAGCATCTCAAGTTGTGGCAGTACCATGCCTGTGCCCCCTTTATCTAGGCTGAGCAAGGTATCCCTCCAAAGGGAATGAGCTCCTAAAAAAGCTCATATACTAGGGATAAATCCTGGTCCCACTGCCAGTGGGCCCCCAGACTACCTAAGCTACAGAACCGTCACCCACATTCAGAGGACCTAGTTTGGTCCTATGCAGGCTCCCCAGTTATCAGTACAGAATCAGTGAGCTCCCACTAGTTTGGGTCAGCAGTTTCTGTGGGTTTCCCCATCATGAACTTGACCCTTTTACTTATATAATCTCTCCTCCCTCAATTTGGCTGAACTCCAGTTTTTATTTATTCTTTCATATACTGCATTCAGATAGCAGTTTCTCTTCCCACATTTCCTCCCAGTTTTGTTTCCCACCTCCCCCTCCCCCTTCAGAAAGAGGCAGGCCTCCCGAGGATATCAATCTAGCATCACATACGAAGTTCCTGTAAAACCATGCATATCCCCTCATATTAAGGCTGGAGGAGATAAGCCAGTAGGAGGAACAGGGTCCCCAAAACAGACAAGAGTCTTAGTTAGTCCCAGTTTCACTTTTAGGAGTCCCATAAGAACATCAAGCTAGCTACACATCCATAATATATATGCAAAGGACCTAGGTCAGACCCATGTAGGTTCTCTCTCTTTTTTTTAATTATTTCCTTGACCACTCTGGTTCCTGCAATCTTTTCCCTTCTTCTTCATGATTCCCCAAGTTCTACTTAATGTTTGGTAGTGGGTCTCTTCATTTGCTACTGCTGTTTGCTGGATGAAGTCATTCTCACGATAATTATGTTAAGATAAAGTCTATGAGTATAGGAGAGCCTCATTAAGAATCATTTCCTTGACTATTTATTGATTTATTTTTGTCATACCTATTTGGTTCTATCCAAGGTCTCCTCTGCACTATCTCACCTCTGGTTATTGGCTCTCCAGGCAGTGTCAGGGGTGGGTTACCTCTTATGGCATGGATCTCAAGTTGGACCAGTCATTGGTTGGTCACCTTTCCCCAGGCAATTTTTTCAGGCAGGACACACTGAGGACTAAGGTTTTTGTTGGTTGGGGTTCCCATCTCTCCATAAAAACCTTGCCTGGGTTCAGGCTCTGTATTTCACATCACTAGGAGTCTCTGTTAGGATCACCCTCACAAATTCTTTGGATTTTACATTGTACTAGGTTTCTGCCTGACCTGAAATGCTCCTAATTCCAGTTCTTTCTCCCAGTACTCTCTCTCCATCCTTGCCCCCATACCTTAACCCTCCTATTTGACTCAGTTCCATCTCATCTTAAGATCAGAAAATTCAAAACTATTCTTGATCTTCAAAGACAGGTAACTGGATGTTTTCTGTAAGGTGTGGTTACATGATGTCTTGATTTTCAAGGCCAGGTAACTGGATGGTTGATCTAAGCCACGGTTACTGGATGCCTTGAGAGTTAAGGGAGCAATTACACTTGCTTGTTCTTTGTATCATGGAAGTCTTTTGCCCCCCCTCCCGCTCCCCTTTTCCTTGGGTTGTATCAGGGCTATGAGAAATAAATTTGGGCAGATACAGTATCCACTGGATTTCATCCTAATTCTATATTTTGTTTCCTGTCTATTTCTTTAATCAATCTTCACTCCCCCTTTCAGGCATGTTCAAACAGGTTGACTGGTTTCCAACACTCCTTTCCCATCCCTGCCTGCCCCTAATCCACCCATGAAATCTATTCCATTTTTTTTTCCTTAGGGAGATGTGTTACCCTTGAACCTGCCTAGTTACCTAACCTGTCTGGGTCTGTGGATTGTAACACGGCTATCCTTTACTTTACAGCTAATATCCACTTATTAATAAGGACATATCATGTTTGTCTTTCTGTGTATATGTTACCTCACTTGGGATGATTTTTTCTAGTTCTATCCATTTACCTGCAAATTTCATGATGTTATTTTCTTAAACACCTGAGTAATACTTCATTGTGTAAATATACGACATTTTCTTTATCCATTCTTCAGTTGAGGGACATTTAGGTTGTGTCCAGTTTCTGGCTGTTACGAATAAGGCTTCTATGAACATAGCTGAGCAAGTTTCTTTACGATGAGATAGAGCATCCTTTGGGTGTGTTTGTGTGTGTGTATATATATGGAGTGGTAAAGCTGGTTCTTGAAATAAATTGATTCATTGATTCATATATATGGTTTGAGTGGTTTGTTCTTTTGGTTGTTGTAAAATGATATTTTGTTTTCACTTCTTTCAAAATTGTTTTTTGTTATTTATGTGAGCTTCTGTGTGTCTGTGTAAATATGAGCATATGAGAGTAGGCACTCACGGAGGCCAGAGACATTGGTTCTCCTCGAGCTGGAGTTATATGTACTTGTAAGTCACCTGACATGAGAAGTCAAGCTTATGTCCTCTACAAGAGTTCTTATTCTTAATTTCTGAGACATCTTTCTATCCAAAATTTGTTATTTTAAAATCAATTTCAGCTTCATTTTAAAACTGATAAAAGAGCACAGATTTTCTTATATCCAATCCTACCAGTGTATATATTTTCCCATTATAAATATCTACCATAGCAGTAAAACTTTTATTTCCACTTATATAAAATATATAAAACAAATCATCATTATATTCTGATGCTAAACATTGCCACTGTTATGAAAATTCTGTGTGAGCCATGTATTCTAAATAGAATATTACTTCTTTCACACTCCTTGGAACCACTGATCACTTTATTCTTTTGGTAATTCTCCTTTTTTATAGTACTACCGAGTTTTAACCCTATATTCTTGTAATTATATAAACTGGCTTTTGATATTGGCACATCCTCAATATACTCTTCCATTTATTTAGTTTTTTTTACTTGCATTTAATACTAAATATCATTTATTTGCCTGGGGGGAGTACAGTTTCTTCATTCATTTAATACTAAATATCATTTAATTGCCTGGGGGGAGTACAGTTTCTTCATTCATTTATCACTGGACATCTTCATTGTTTACAAGTTTGAATCTTGACAAGAAATCTATGAACATTTCTGCACAGTAATTTCCTTTTTTGAGTACACACTCAGGATCATGAGTCTTTAAAAGAAAACTATGTTTGGTTTAGTTAGAAATGTCAGCACGGTCTCGAAAAAGACCGATACCTATTTGGCATTTTCACTAGAATCAACTGTTAGATCCTGCTGAGACACATTGTCACCAGCATCTGGTACTGGTACTTGACATTGACCATAATAATTTATATCTAATTTTTGATTAATAAATAGATTTTTGAGACAGAAATATTCTTTTTTACAAATTAACTACTTTAGTCAGCAATTAAATAATATTAACTTTTTTGTTTTTTGGGTTTTTTTGTAGTTTTTCAAGACAGGATTTCTCTGTAGCTTTGGAGCCTGTCCTGGAACTAGCT
>LOJH01022702.1:0-12964 GCA_001685095.1 Ellobius talpinus
TATGATAAAAGATAAAGTAGATATAAATAATGTAACTGTAATTCTTGCTTGATATCTGTTTTGTTATATGCAATTTTACTATGTTAAATTTAAAGCCTTCCTTTTTATTTAAACAGAAAAGGGGAGGTGATGTGGGATTCCCCTCTGTATACTGTGAATACCATTGGTTAATAAAGAAGCTGTCTTAGGCCTGCAGAAGGCAGAACTTAGGTAGGTGGGGAAAACTAAAGTGAATGCTGGGAAAAAGAAGTCAGAGACAGAGTGAGAAGTCATGTAGCTCCACCAGAGACAGTCGCCGTAACTTTACCTGGTAAGTCACAGCCTCATGGTAATACACAGATTAAAAGAGATGGGTTAAATTAAGATACATGATTTAGCCAGAAATACTATTAAGCAGTTTGTCAAACAGTATTGCAAATAATATGGTTTCTGTGTGATTATTTGGGGGCTGAGCAACTGGGAAAAAATAAGCATCCTCCTATAACAAAAGAGTCTGGGATGTTTGTGTTGAAGTGTCACCCAAGCCCCTGGCCTCCATATACCCAATGAGTCTGGGATGTTTGCATGGAAGAGTCACCCCAGTCACCAGCATCCATATACCCAAAGAGTCTGGATTGTTTGTGTGGAAAATTCCATCCCAAGTCCCCTCCCCTGGAAGTTGCCTCAGTCCAGACTCCACCTCCAAGAAAGTCTACCAAATGGTGACCCTTCCCCAGAGATGGAGGGGTGACCATCCCACAGGGTATTTAAACTGCCCCCCCCAGAGAGCAAACACATGGTTTTCCAGTCTTCCTTCCCCATCTCCATCCCTGGGGAGCTGGAAGGCCATCCAGGAGCATTAGTATCCATTAAAACTGGGCTTTCTCTATTTGGTTTGATTTGGCCTGATTTGAATTGTTGCACTGGTGTAGAGATTTATCAGGACACAAAGACTTTTCACTGATGAATAAGAACAAAGAATGGCATATAACATACACACACATGTCATCATTGAAATCCATTACTTTGTACACTAATTTAATTTGTTTTAATCAGCCAACAGATCTTGTAATGGTGTCCCTTGCATGTGATTCCAGCACTGGGGAAGTCGAGGGGTACAGGTTAGAAGTTGAAGGTCATGTTCAGCCATAGACAGATTTCAAAGCTTAAGTCAGCCTGGATATTCAAAATAAATAAATAAATCATGAGATTCCACAGGGATGCAGTTCTCTTGAAAATTTGCAAGAATGACTGATAGGACACACCATTTCTAACCCCTAGGATGGAGAATCTCAATGTGTTGGTTGCCACCACACTGGGGTCACCTGAGTCCATCAGAAAACATGGATATTTATATTAATATTCATAACAGTAGCAGCATTATAGTTATGGAATAGAAACAAAAATAATTTTATGGTTGGGAAATCACCACAACAAGCACTCACCTCCTCTTAATGCTTGTAGTGAGGCGGTGGTGTTCCCACCCGGCCCTCACTTGGATTTCCCACCTGCCCCTTCTAACAAAGGTTTAGGACTTCTGGTGTAGAGAATAGCACACACAACTTAGAGCAAGAGGACCTGTACACTTATTACTGTTGTTGCTACAGTAATCTTCACTTGGATTGTTAGCTGATGACAGTCTGTGGTGAACACAGCTGCAGGAGTGCATAGCAAGTCTGCCTAACCCTAGTCTCTGGATGAAAGGAGAATATCATCACTAACGCTGCATCTTGAACTCAGAATTTTAAATATCATCTCATTCAAACCTCACAATAAGGCCAGAAACTAGGGCCTTACGGGCAAGGAAGGCAAGTTAGAGGAAGTAGAACAAGTTAGCTGTTGCTAGACAGCTACTACACGACAGGCCCACTGGACAAAGATGAGTATTAGTGACTAAAAAATCCATATGCTATCAATTTCTTATTTCCTTGGAGAAATATGTCCTCTCTACAGTAGGAAAAGAATGTTATTAATCATTAGACTCTCAGAGCTATGCACTAAATTAACGATTCATTTTTACAATATTTCAACCTTTAAAATATAGATAATTTTTAAGTAGAACCTTGTTATTGTTTTCCCAATGGGCCATATTGTTTCTTGTTCAGCAGAAAATATAATAGAGATTCAAATTAACATGACCCAACCACACACATGTTTTCTCTTCAGATAGTAAGTATTCCATGGCTGCTATGGTGGCTCTGTGTGGGCAGGTCCCAGGTCCTTATCCAATTCCACCACCCTGTTGTAAACTTTCCAACTTTTGGTACAAGACCACCTGCTATAATGTCTACAACCCAGGCACAAGTTGGCAACAGGGAAAGAAAGCTTCCCTTTCAAGGATATGGTCCTGAAATTTCACACATTATTTTCACTTACCTCTCATTAACAAGCTTAATGAAATAACCACATAGAGGCATAAAGAAAACTGGGGAATGACTCTATTAACTAAGGTGCCACGTGAAAAGTTAAATGTGTAACCCTGAAGGAGGATGAACCAAAGCTATGAGGTAACTAACCGTCAGACACACCCTATAACCCTAATGAAGAAGGACCCACCAGTTCACCAGTGTGGAGGCATACTTCCTTATCCTACGATTTCTGTTTGCCTTGCTGTCTTATTTAGGGTTTACTTTTGCTGTGAAGAGATGCCATAACCATGGCAACTCTTTTAAATAATACCTTTAATTGAGGGTGGCTCGCTGACAGTTTCAGAGGTTCAGGCCACTTTGATCATGAAGGAGAGTATGGCAGTGTGCAGTCAGATGTGGTGCTGGAGCTGAGAGAGCTACGACTTGCAGGCAACAGGACGTTGACTGTCACACTGAGTGAAGCTTGAGAAAAGAGACCTCAAAGCCAGCCCCCACAGTGACACACTTCCTCTAGCAAGACCACACCTACTCTAACAAGGCCACACCTCCTAATAGTGATCCCTCTGGGGCCCATTTTCTTTCAAGCCATCTCACTTGCCTTCATTTTCATTAGACCACCAAGGTCCTGTGACTTCTAAAAAGTCCCATTTTTTATCATTAGAAGAGGGAGAAGATAAAATGTGATTTGGTGAATCACCTTGTTTAGGGCCATTCAAAGACTTTCCTTGTGTCATAGTTTTCTGGATGAGAATGACTTTTTTTTTAAAAAAAAAGATATCTCTTAAGAAATACTCTCAATGGATGAGGTGTGTGAGCCAATTATATAGCAGTGAGTTACAAAAATCCCCAAAATCTAATTGATCAGGTAGGAAGGATGCAGTTCACACATTGCTGAAGATGCCATGTTCACAAATAAGCACACTAACTTCTAGATTCTCTATTTGGATTGCACGGATCTACTTTTCTATTGTGGTGTGATTGATGCCTTGTCTGCATTCTAGTTTAGTGAAAGAATTTGAAGTTAATTGGTCATTGTTCTCCAACTTTGGGGCTTTTTTTTTCAGCTTCTCTACAGAACAGTTTGTAAAATGAATATTAATTGTTGATGTCTGTTGCAATTGGGTTTATCTAGATGCCAGTTGTTTAAAGCCCAAGACTCAGTCAACGGCATTGCTGACTAGTGCCTGTTAAATGCATCCGTATACCTGATTCTAACAAAAAAGTAAATATATGCGTTTTTTCTCTTTTTCAGTCAAAATAGCATACAGCTGAATAGAAACAAACAAAACACTAGCTGGTCATCCTGCCACCAAGAAGATGCATTAGAAATTTGCATTTTAAGGACTCTAGAGGGAGAATGACACTTACCGACAGATCAGTGTTTTCCCTGGGAGAATACTGCAGTAACTCAGGAATTTCAACTGAAACTGTAGGAAATGTATTTCAAGGGCCACAGACACTTCCAAGATATAAAACTGAAAAGTCATTTTAAAGAGTTGCCTTTCAAAAGAGAGTGACCAAAACGTCTCTACTCATTCAGAGCCACCAAGCACAGTGTCTTCCACTTAGGCACTCGGAGAGCCATCAACTGTGTAGCTTATTGCAGCTCAAATTTTTTTTTCCCTTTGGGTCAAAATTCTTAAAGGAGAGAATTCATATTTTCTCTCCCAGTTCTGTGTGCATTTTATATTGTTCTCCCGGCAGGTCTTGGTGTTAATAGAACAAATAGACAGACATATTGCAGCAGTCTTTATCAATCACTAATATTCCTTTTGCAAACTGGTCTATAGATTCAATGAAATCCTTGACAAAATCTTCAGCTCTTTGCTAAATAAGCGGGCTAGTTCCGAAACTAATATGGAATTATAAAGGGACCACAACAGCTGACACAAACTGGTAAGATTGGATTTCAGGAAAATTTAAGTTTTCTGCTCTTTATAAAATGCGGGTAGGAGTCAGGCATGGTGGAAAACAGCTCATACTCAAGCGGGTTGATATCTGTGAGCTGAGGCAACTTGTCTTCCAGAGCTCTCTCTGGGTGGCAGTCTGAAGACGTCTACAGACTCTTCACTTGTGAGTTTTCACTCCAACCATCCCCAGCTGCCACAGGTGCTGCTGAGGGAACAGAACCTGGTGTTGAGAACCTGACTCCATTCCAGACCCACTCCAGCTTAGGTCAAAGAGACTGGACCCCCAAATCCCCAAAATGGATGGTTTCTTCTGTGAACACACAGTGTGAGTTTAATTACTTGTACCCTGGACCCTGGTGATTTTCTCCTATTAATCATTGCCTAGAGTTTCATATTTTCCTTTTGTTTACTTTTGCATATCCTGCATTTGTGAGACTCACAAATTCTGGAACTGTCTTTGTTGCATTGTTATTTTATTAGAGAAAAAATACCCTGCTCTGCTTAAAGGAGTAAACTTGAAGGAAAATTGTCATCAGGTATTAAGTGTCCAGAATGGACCACATTGTTAGTCCATCATGGTAGACATAATACTGAAGCATAACTTAGGGAAGGCAGGATTCAGGAGTCTAAGCCAGTGATTCTCAATCTTCTTGATGCCATGACCTTTTAATACAGTTCCTCATGTTGTAGTGGCCCCAACTACAAAATCATTTTTGTTGGGGCCTCATAAATGCTTTGCTTCTGTTATTTTGCTTCTATTATTAATCATAATGTAAGTATTTTTGGAGATAGAGTTTTGTCAAAGGGGTTGCAACCCACAGGTTGAAAGCTGCTAGTCTAAGCAATAGGAGAGCTAAGGTCATTGGTTCTTTTACTTGTCCCAAAGATAAAACTTCTAGTATGCAGAAGAGTTCCCGAAAGCAATCCCCCCACAAATAGTGTTCTTACAAGTTGCATCTAAGCAGTAAATAGCTGAGTGTTAATTGTAAGAATTGTTACATATGACCATGCACATAATAAGGAACATCACCAGAAGATAACCTAGCTCAAACACGATCTCCTTGGAAAAGTAATAGTAAACATCAAAAGACAAATATATGAGCAGACTCTGCCTCACCGGCAGGAGTTTTAAAACTCTTAGCAGCCAAATTCTCCTTATGATGAAATGCCTATAAAAACAACACCAGATAAAAGTGATGGATAGGTGTTTCCGCTAAATTTAGATCTTCACGTTTTAGTCACAAATACATTATTGCTTGCATCTGAGGTGTCACCCAGTGTCTAGGATTCAGAAAAATAAATGGTTCATTCGATTTAGAAACCATCACTGCAAACAGCTTGTGCCGAATACTGTAATAAATGGTGGAGATATATCAGTGAGCAGAGAAAACATTTCATAACTTCATGTGGTTTATAACTGGCAGAATTTTGAGTCTTCACCGTAAAGCAAAGCATTCATGATTGCACCTTAAAATGTCTCAAAGGAAGTTGGACCAGTTGCCAGTCTTCTCTTCCCCCTTCCCTCCAACAAATCTACATGATATCTTTATTTAAAAATTTCAAAGTTGATAAGTAATATAAAGGATTTTTATTTTAAAGCTCATTCAAACAAATATAGTTATTATAGCATATATAGTTTTCACACTAAAAATTATCTGTTTATCTACGATTAAATTTTAAATGCATATTGTGGGTGTTGTTATTTTGGGTTAAGTCTGCCAGCTGCAATATCTATGTGTGGTATATATATGCATATATATATGTAATGTCTTAAGTAATTTAATTTCTTAAAGAAACGTATATGATGATCTGTGTATAGACTATTATTTTGAATGATTAAACATGATGATTAGTGATTTAAAGTTATTTAATATAAGCCAGTTAAGTGCTAAGGCAATTACTCAAAATGGGGATGGCCAGGTAAAGCAGCTGAGTCTTAAAACCATTGTGATTGAGCCGGGCAGTGGTGGCGCACGCTTTAATCCCCACACTCGGGAGGCAGAGGCAGGCAGATCTCTGTGAGTTTGAGGCGCAAGCCTGTCTACAGAGCAAGTTCTAGGATAGGCTCTAAAGCTACAGAGAAACCCTGTCTCGAAAAAGCAATAAAACCATCACAATTGACAATAGTGGATTTTCTGACTGGTTTCCTCTAATGTCACTGGTAGCTCAAAAGAATAAACAAGTAATTATGGATCAATTCAGGGGAGATCATACAAGAGTTGGATGCCCAAAAAACAACAACAGAAAAAAACAACAACATAGGATAAAAATGGAAGAAGGTAGGAAATAACAAAAGTATTCCTCGGTTTTTTTGTTTTGTTTTGAAACATGATCTCACTATGAAATCATACCTTGCCTGGAGCTCACACAAGTAGACCAAGCTGGCCTCAAACTCACAGATCCTCCTGCCTCTGCCTCCCAAATGCCAGGACTAAATATGTGCTACTATACATGACCAATACTCTTTGTTTTGTTCTAATAAAATCAATACCTTTTATGCAGTTTAACTCAGTGCAGGGTTTGGTTGTCAGCATGACCTTGGTTCTGGAAGCACACCAAGCAGAATGATATGAAGGCTTTCACGGGTCTAATCAAGAGCCCAAGATTTGGTTTACACTTCAAGGACAGAGGTCAGAACTCTGAAGACTGGAAAGAGCTTGGCCCAGGGACCAGCACACACAGAGGAAAGGTGAGTGTTCCCATCTCAAGGCATTTTTCTCTCTCCAATACAAGGACTCACAGGATGAATTTACCAAGTCCTAGAGCTTCCTTTTTAGTGGCAATTATGTCATTAACATAGTTCTTATTACATAGATTTTTAACTCTATTTTAGAATTATTTTCCCATTTTATTAACATTAATTAATTGTACAAATAATGAAATTCATTATACTTCATACTCACATATAATATATATTTTAGAATTATTTTATCTTACTTGTTTTTTATTTACTTGAATTTTGTTTACTTATTCATTTGCATATTTGGTATTTAAAGATGGCTTCCTTTCATGCAATCTAAGCTGGCCTCAAGCTTTTTTTTTGCATAGGCCTCTCAAATTCTAAGCTTACAAATATTTACTGCCATACCCAACAAGCCACCTATTCCTGAAGTTGGAAATAGGAAAAGTGTCTACGTCTGGAGGCTTCTTTTGGTACTTCATGTGTCCACTTTCTGGCTGCTGCTTTGCCAATCCAGGTGGTAGACTGTCAGCGTCTGAAATTGGCTGCACTATGCCACGTGCAATGGGTGTACCATCAACAAGCTCCAAACAAGTTAATATTGAAGAACTTCAGCTCTGGGCCTAGGAGTCAGAGAGGGGAATCTTAGTCAGGATGATTTCTGGTGAATAAACCACTCGAAGAGAAAGGCGAGAAGCGAGGCATGAAATCTCAGCACTTGGGAGGTTTAAACAAGAGGATCACAATTTCCATGTCAGTTGGGGCTGCACAGAAAGAAACAACTTAGGGTATAAATCTAAAAGATTGTGGACTATGCTAAAAGACTACAGAAGGTTAAGGGCTGGAGATAGAGGTCATTGAAGAGCATTTGCCTGTAGGCAGAGTTTTCCTGTCCCATCCACCAACTCCAAAATAACCACAAAGGCTTATATTAATTACAAATGCTCAGTTGATAGCTCAGGCTTATTAATAACTAGCTCTTACTAAAATTAACCCATTTCTATTAATCTAAGTATTGCCACGTGGCTTGTGACTTTACCTGTCCTCTATCATGTCTTGATGCCTTTGCATCTCCTGGTGAGTCCTCCAAATCCTCCCATCATTTACAGTTTGGCGGTCCTGCCTAGCTACCAGCCAATCAGCATTTTATTAACAATGAGAGCAATACATATTTACAATGTACAAAGACTGTTCCACAGCACTTGCCTACCCTGTGCTGGGTTTGATCTCTGCACCATCAAAAAGAGGAAAGAGCAAGTTGCAAGTTCAGCCATGTGAAATAATGAGAGAATAGTAACAGGGTGTGAGCACTAACTTAGCAAACATGACACATAGTAGGAATCCCTGAGAGAGAAATAAATTATTAAACTGAAAACAGAAGGAAAGCAATTGCTACAGGCTAGAGACTGAGCTAGCAAGTGCTGGCCCATGGGAGGCTCAAAAATCTGATTTTATTAGGATAGCCAACCATGTTTTTTTCCTTCTTTCCCATCTGTGGTTAGGACATTTTTCACTTTTTTCATGGTTATCTTTGGTCTAGGGGATTTTCAGCATTCCAAAGTGCAGCAATCACAATCATATTGAGTCTTTAACCATTGTTTAAGGTCCTTATTTGTTCTTCAATGCTTTTAACTTGAAATCAGTCTCTGATATCAATGCCACTCTTGCTTTTCCATGTGCACTTATTTGATACTTTGGCTCTCCTTTAATAATTGTTATTATCAGTTGGGTTTGATTAGCTGAAGGCAGGGTCTTGTATAGACCAAGTATAGCCAGGCTGACTTGTATAGCTCAGGCTACCTTGTTAGTATCCTCAGTATGAGGATTACAATGCTCAGCTCCATGTCTGACTTGTGTAACCAAGGCTACCTTGTTAGTATCCTCAGTACAATGATTACAGGGCACACCTCCATGCCTGCCTTGTGTAGCCCAGGCTATCTTTTTAGCATCCAGTCCTAGGATTACAGGGCACACCTCCACGCCTGCCTTGTCCTTTTGTTTTGAAATCTGTTTTCTTCAGTTTATTCTAAGTTGTTTGTAATATGGTTTCATCTTTTAATTAGTTTGGTACTCCGTGACTGTTAAAGGATGAAATCAGTCCATTGTTTTTGTTTTCTTGTGGTTTGACAGGCTGCCTTGAACTCCATATGTCATTGAGAATGACCTTGAGCTTCTGATCTTCCTGCCGCTGTTCCCAAGTGCTAAGAGTATAGATGTGTTACACACACTTGGTTTGTTCTCCCCCTTCCTCCTCCTCTGTTTTCTTCTTTTACTTGTCATATTTTGGAAGTCAACTGATACACTTTACCCTCCCTTATCGCCTATCTGTCCTTTCTCATTTCTTTTTTATTTTTTTCAGTTTAATGAACTTAGTATCTGCGTGATTTGTTAATGGAGACGTTCTACTCCATTTTTCCAATATATCTGTTCTATCCACACATCAATCAATTCCATTGGTTTGTCTTTTTATCCTGCACTATCAATCTGATGTGAGAAGTCCTTCTGTATATATATTGCTTTTATTGGTTAATGAATAAAGAAGCTGTTTGGCCTGTGATAGGGCAGAATAGAGGTGGGGGGGAGTAAACTGAATGCCAGTAGAAAAAAGGCAGAGTAAGAGCTGCCAGAGAGCCGCCAAAGGGGAAAGATGTGAACTGCCAGTTGGAACCTTGCTGGTAGGCCATGACCTTCATAGTAAAATATAAAATAATGGAAATGGGTTAATTCTAGATGCAAGAGCTAGCTAGCAATACGTTTAAGCTATTGGCCAAACAGTATTGTAAATAATATAGTTTCTGAGTGATTATTTCAGGTCAAAGCGGCCAGGAACAAACGAGCAGCTTCTGCCAAGATCAATCTTACAAACAAATTAATTACTTTTCTTCTTCCTGGAGATTTGTTTAGTTTTTGTTTGTTTGGTTGGTTGGTTGGTTTGGTTTGGTTTGGTTTGGTTTTGGTTTTTCAAGACAGGGTTTTTCTATGTAGCTTTGGAGCCTGTCCTGGAGCTCACACTATAGTCCAAGCTGGCCTCAAACTCATGGAAATCCACCTGCCTCTGCCTCCTAGTGCTGGGATTAAAGGCATGCACCACCCCTTTTGGGCTAGATTTTTATTATTATTATCATTATCATTATTATCATTATCATTATCATTATTATTATTATTATTATTATTTCAGAGTTTTCAAAATTTACCTAGATAGGTTGAGGTTTGTTTCCATTTGCCAGTTGGCTGCTGTCAGTGATTCCTCCCCAACTGTGGGTAAAGCAAGAGCAGGCAATAGCCTAAGAGATGCTTTCTCCTTCCAAGTACAGAGAATGAGGGATTTCCAACAGTAGGTGACAAGGAGTTTCTAAAACCAAGAATGCTAAGAGCAGGTGGTGTGAACCTTGACTGCACCAGCTCCAAAACTCTGGGGAAAGTCAGCCCAGCATGGCAGTAATAACTATAAAGCAAAACTTATCAGAAATGAAAGGAGAACCTGCAGACCTGGTGACAGGCAGTTGTAATCCCAATGTCTGAGAGTCTCTCTCTCTCTCTCTCTCTCTCTCTCTCTCTCTCAGGCACATACACACATGTTTACATGGGGTGGGGAACTTGAATTAAAACAAACATGATTGGAAAGAAGCTTATAGAGTTCTTCTAGTGTTGACTCTACGCAGCAGACAAATCAGTACTAATTTCTTTCATTAGCTGTATGCAGACCCGTAAGTCCCTTCTAGTAAATAACATGTGAATTCATAACACATATGCAAAATCAATCAGGTATTTGGCCAAAAAGAAAAGCTGAATGTACTGAAACTGGAAGGAAGAAGATACAGTTTTTTCAAGCTGTCTACTTAAATCATACTAAGGGGGAAAAGGTATGATTTATAAGCTTAACATTTGGAGATTTATTATATAAATCAAAGAGAGCAAAGAGGGTAACATTACATCTTGGAGAACATAGGGTATAGCAACATTAGCTACACTCAAAGTAAACTCACCACTTTAAATAAACTAGAAAGAATTAATTGCAATAAAAGATGGAAATTTGTGCATTAAAAATAAAAAGCCAAAACAAAGCAGAAAGAACAAATAAATCCAAAGACCATTTTTCTTTTTTGAGACAAATAAAGCCGATAAACTCCCTGTGAACCTAATTAAAGAAAGACTATACACAAGTGAGGCAACTTTCAAAAAATACGCAGGATTCAAAATGAACAAGCCCCCAGATACCAAGGAGTTCCAAAAACTCACAAGGTATGAAGGCTTCCAGCTCAATGACTGCAAACTTGAAAACATGGAGGAAGTGAACAATTTCCTAAACAAAATATAAATTACTTAAATTGCCAATCACCAAAGACATCTGCATGATGATTAAGAACGATTCATGGAAAAAGGAACAAAGACCAGATGGGTTTAATCTTTAAAGAACAGATGATTCCAATGGGATTTAAATATTTCCAGGCTAAGAGGGAAAGTGTCGCCTCAACTCACTGTAGGAAGCAGATTAATTTTGATTCCAGGGTGTGATGTGTACTGAAAGAATATGCAAGATCATTCCCACTAAAGAATGCAGATATAAGTTTTTTTAAACTAAAATGTTAAAAATAAAGTGATGCTATCTTTGTCTCATATCAGACTCATGCCCTATGATTACTGAGAGTAGGTTTTGGAAATACCTGGTATAAAGTGGCCAAGGCTTGATGCAGGGAGAGAAGCTGTGAGCAGTAAACTCGCAACACTAGCTTGTCAGCATCCTGTTGTATCAAAGCTTGGAACTGCTCATGGACGGTGAGTCCTCCCCAGGAGCATAGCTATGCGCCCTAGCAGCCTCCAGTACTTAGGCAGCTGGGGAAATAAGTCTCCTACTGATGGAGAAATCTTAGAATGGTACCACAGCATCCACCATGCTCCAGTGAATAGAGTTTCCAAGGGATAGAGTATGAATGAAAATTTACTCTTTATTGCAAGTGTGCTTTGCTATCAGAAGATATCTATCATTATAATTCTATGCCTCAACAAACTTGAAAAAAATATATTAAGACTTTATAATTAGGGCTGAGGAAATAGCTCAGTGGTAGAGTGCTTGCCTAGCATTTATAAAACCCTGGGTTAAATTCTTAGCTCCACACACAAAAATTACTATTGCCATAGATGTTAAAATAGGCAGGTGTTAAATTTGTCAACCTATTGACTGTTTCCTATGAATCTGTAGCATTATGCACTGCAGATATATGTGTGTAACATACATCCTGTGTTTTTAAATCATTCTTTTATGGCTGTTCTTCTTTCCTCATACTAATCTTAGTACAGAAGGCAAAAGAAAAGAAAAGAAAGAACCATGATAGGTTCTGAGAAATACATTTATGTTTGGCCCCAATTTGTTCAGGAAAAACCCAAACATAGAAGTTTCTTTTTGCATAGGCATGTGCTGCAAAGTTTCTTATTCAATTAAATGCTCTCTCTCTACATCATTCTCTTGCTTTCCTCTTAACACACTGTCAATATCCCCAGGATACATTTAAGTCTGGAAGTCTAAATATAAACTGGTCATTTGTCCACAGACAAAGTGTATATCTTGGTAGTAAAGTGGTAAAAAGAAAGACAGATCAACACTGGCTGGAAGAGGAGCTGAATCAGGTCTGTTCAGTTACTTCAGTTAACATATCTTAGTAATGCCAAGTGTTGACAGAGGTTTCTGTCCCTCCTGGTCCTGCAGTCATTCAGTCCCAAAGAAACACACAGAGGTCTACATTAATTATAAACTGGTTGGCCTAGTAATTCAGGCTTTTTACTAACTCTTACATCCTACATTAATTCATAATTCTTTCCTGTCTGTTAGCCACATGGCTTGGTACCTTTTATCAGCAAGGCATTTTCATCTTGCTTCCTCTGCATCTGGGTTATAACTGCAGACTCAGCCTTTCCTTTTCCCAGAATTCTCCTGTTCTGGTTGCCATGCCTATACTTCCTGCCTGGCTACTGGACAATCAGCATTTTATTAAACAAGTACAAGAGACAAATCTTTACAGGGTACAAGA